>JAXIVJ010000703.1:35000-190982 GCA_036785665.1 Chirona hameri | reverse complement strand
CGCCAGTCAGATACAGACCGGCGTACCGACACACTGTCTCGCCAGTCAGATACAGACCGGCGTACCGACACACTGCCTCGCCAGTCAGATACAGACCGGCGACACACTGTCTCGCCAGTCAGATACAGACCGGCGACACACTGCCTCGCCAGTCAGATACAGACCGGCGTACCGACACACTGCCTCGCCAGTCAGATACAGACCGGCGACACACTGCCTCGCCAGTCAGATACAGACCGGCGTACCGACACACTGCCTCGCCAGTCAGATACAGACCGGCGTACCGACACACTGCCTCGCCAGTCAGATACAGACCGGCGACACACTGCCTCGCCAGTCAGATACAGACCGGCGTACCGACACACTGCCTCGCCAGTCAGATACAGACCGGCGTACCGACACACTGCCTCGCCAGTCAGATACAGACCGGTCGACACACTGCCTCGCCAGTCAGATACAGACCGGCGATACACTGTCTCGCCAGTCAGATACAGACCGGCGTACCGACACACTGTCTCGCCAGTCAGATACAGATCGGCGTACCGACACACTGTCTCGCCAGTCAGATACAGACCGGCGACACACTGTCTCGCCAGTCAGATACAGACCGGCGTACCGACACACTGTCTCGCCAGTCAGATACAGACCGGCGACACACTGTCTCGCCAGTCAGATACAGACCGGCGTACCGACACACTGCCTCGCCAGTCAGATACAGACCGGCGACACACTGTCTCGCCAGTCAGATACAGACCGGCGTACCGACACACTGTCTCGCCAGTCAGATACAGACCGGCGTACCGACACACTGTCTCGCCAGTCAGATACAGACCGGCGACACACTGCCTCACCAGTCAGATACAGACCGGCGTACCGACACACTGTCTCGCCAGTCAGATACAGACCGCGTACCGACACACTGTCTCGCCAGTCAGATACAGACCGGCGACACACTGCCTCACCAGTCAGATACAGACCGGCGACACACTGCCTCGCCAGTCAGATACAGACCGGCGTACCGACACACTGCCTCGCCAGTCAGATACAGACCGGCGACACACTGTCTCGCCAGTCAGATACAGACCGGCGTACCGACACACTGTCTCGCCAGTCAGATACAGACCGGCGACACACTGCCTCGCCAGTCAGATACAGACCGGCGTACCGACACACTGTCTCGCCAGTCAGATACAGACCGGCGACACACTGCCTCACCAGTCAGATACAGACCGGCATACCGACACACTTCCTCGCCAGTCAGATACAGACCGGCGTACCGACCCACTGCCTCACCAGTCAGATACAGACCGGCGACACACTGTCTCGCCAGTCAGATACAGACCGGCGTACCGACACACTGTCTCGCCAGTCAGATACAGACCGGCGACACACTGTCTCGCCAGTCAGATACAGACCGGCGTACCGACACACTGTCTCGCCAGTCAGATACAGACCGGCGACACACTGTCTCGCCAGTCAGATACAGACCGGCGACACACTGCCTCGCCAGTCAGATACAGACCGGCGTACCGACACACTGTCTCGCCAGTCAGATACAGACCGGCGACACACTGTCTCGCCAGTCAGATACAGACCGGCGTACCGACACACTGTCTCGCCAGTCAGATACAGACCGGCGACACACTGCCTCACCAGTCAGATACAGACCGGCGACACACTGCCTCACAGTCAGATACAGACCGGCGACACACTGCCTCGCCAGTCAGATACAGACCGGCGTACCGACACACTGCCTCGCCAGTCAGATACAGACCGGCGACACAGTGCCTCGCCAGTCAGATACAGACCGGCGACACACTGCCTCACCAGTCAGATACAGACCGGCGACACACTGCCTCGCCAGTCAGATACAGACCGGCGTACCGACACACTGCCTCGCCAGTCAGATACAGACCGGTGTACCGACACACTGCCTCGCCAGTCAGATACAGACCGGCGTACAGACACACTGCCTCACCAGTCAGATACAGACCGGCGACACACTGCCTCACCAGTCAGATACAGACCGGCGACACACTGCCTCGCCAGTCAGATACAGACCGGCGTACCGACACACTGCCTCGCCAGTCAGATACAGACCGGCGACACACTGCCTCGCCAGTCAGATACAGACCGGCGACACACTGTCTCGCCAGTCAGATCCAGACCGGCGTACCGACACACTGTCTCGCCAGTCAGATACAGACCGGTGTACCGACACACTGCCTCACCAGTCAGATACAGACCGGCGACACACTGCCTCACCAGTCAGATACAGACCGGCGACACACTGCCTCACCAGTCAGATACAGACCGGCGACACACTGTCTCGCCAGTCAGATACAGACCGGCGACACACTGTCTCGCCAGTCAGATACAGACCGGCGACACACTGCCTCACCAGTCAGATACAGACCGGCGACACACTGCCTCACCAGTCAGATACAGACCGGCGACACACTGCCTCACCAGTCAGATACAGACCGGCGACACACTGCCTCGCCAGTCAGATACAGACCGGCGTACCGACACACTGCCTCGCCAGTAAGATACAGACCGGTGTACCGACACACTGCCTCACCAGTCAGATACAGACCGGCGACACACTGCCTCACCAGTCAGATACAGACCGGCGACACACTTCCTCACCAGTCAGATACAGACCGGCGTACCGACACACTGCCTCACCAGTCAGATACAGACCGGCGACACACTGTCTCGCCAGTCAGATACAGACCGGCGTACCGACACACTGCCTCGCCAGTCAGATACAGACCGGTGTACCGACACACTGCCTCACCAGTCAGATACAGACCGGCGACACACTGCCTCACCAGTCAGATACAGACCGGCGACACACTGTCTCGCCAGTCAGATACAGACCGGCGACACACTGCCTCGCCAGTCAGATACAGACCGGCGACACACTGCCTCGCCAGTCAGATACAGACCGGCGACACACTGCCTCGCCAGTCAGATACAGACCGGCGACACACTGTCTCGCCAGTCAGATACAGACCGGCGACACACTGCCTCGCCAGTCAGATACAGACCGGCGACACACTGCCTCGCCAGTCAGATACAGACCGGCGACACACTGCCTCGCCAGTCAGATACAGACCGGCGACACACTGTCTCGCCAGTCAGATACAGACCGGCGACACACTGTCTCGCCAGTCAGATACAGACCGGCGTACCGACACACTGTCTCGCCAGTCAGATACAGACCGGCGTACCGACACACTGCCTCGTCAGTCAGATACAGACCGGCGTACCGACCCACTGCCTCGCCAGTCAGATACAGACCGGCGACACACTGCCTCGCCAGTCAGATACAGACCGGCGACACACTGCCTCGCCAGTCAGATACAGACCGGCGACACACTGCCTCGCCAGTCAGATACAGACCGGCGACACACTGCCTCGCCAGTCAGACACAGACCGGCGACACACTGCCTCGCCAGTCAGATACAGACCGGCGTACCGACACACTGTCTCGCCAGTAAGATACATACCGGCGTACCGACACACTGTCTCGCCAGTCAGATACAGACCGGCGACACACTGCCTCGCCAGTCAGATACAGACCGGCGACACACTGCCTCGCCAGTCAGATACAGACCGGCGACACACTGCCTCGCCAGTCAGATACAGACCGGCGTACCGACACACTGTCTCGCCAGTAAGATACAGACCGGCGTACCGACACACTGCCTCGCCAGTCAGATACAGACCGGCGTACCGACATACTGCCTCGCCAGTCAGATACAGACCGGCGACACACTGCCTCGCCAGTCAGATACAGACCGGCGACACACTGTCTCGCCAGTCAGATACAGACCGGCATACCGACACACTTCCTCGCCAGTCAGATACAGACCGGCGACACACTGCCTCGCCAGTCAGATACAGACCGGCGTACCGACACACTGCCTCGCCAGTCAGATACAGACCGGCGACACACTGCCTCGCCAGTCAGATACAGACCGACGACACACTGCCTCGCCAGTCAGATACAGACCGGCGACACACTGTCTCGCCAGTCAGACACAGACCGGCGTACCGACACACTGTCTCGCCAGTCAGATACAGACCGGTGTACCGACACACTGCCTCGCCAGTCAGATACAGACCGGCAACACACTGCCTCGCCAGTCAGATACAGACCGGCGACACACTGCCTCGCCAGACAGATACAGACCGGCGTACCGACACACTGCCTCGCCAGTCAGATACAGACCGGCGTACCGACACACTGTCTCGCCAGTCAGATACAGACCGACGTACCGACACACTGTCTCGCCAGTCAGATACAGAACGGCGACACACTGCCTCGCCAGTCAGATACAGACCGGCGTACCGACACACTGTCTCGCCAGTCAGATACAGACCGGCGTACCGACACACTGCCTCGCCAGTCAGATACAGACCGGCGACACACTGTCTCGCCAGTCAGATACAGACCGGCGACACACTGCCTCGCCAGTCAGATACAGACCGGCGTACCGACACACTGCCTCGCCAGTCAGATACAGACCGGCGACACACTGCCTCGCCAGTCAGATACAGACCGGCGTACCGACACACTGCCTCGCCAGTCAGATACAGACCGGCGACACACTGCCTCGCCAGTCAGATACAGACCGGCGTACCGACACACTGCCTCGCCAGTCAGATACAGACCGGCGTACCGACACACTGCCTCGCCAGTCAGATACAGACCGGCGACACACTGCCTCGCCAGTCAGATACAGACCGGCGATACACTGTCTCGCCAGTCAGATACAGACCGGCGTACCGACACACTGTCTCGCCAGTCAGATACAGATCGGCGTACCGACACACTGTCTCGCCAGTCAGATACAGACCGGCGACACACTGTCTCGCCAGTCAGATACAGACCGGCGTACCGACACACTGTCTCGCCAGTCAGATACAGACCGGCGACACACTGTCTCGCCAGTCAGATACAGACCGGCGTACCGACACACTGCCTCGCCAGTCAGATACAGACCGGCGACACACTGTCTCGCCAGTCAGATACAGACCGGCGTACCGACACACTGTCTCGCCAGTCAGATACAGACCGGCGTACCGACACACTGTCTCGCCAGTCAGATACAGACCGGCGACACACTGCCTCACCAGTCAGATACAGACCGGCGTACCGACACACTGTCTCGCCAGTCAGATACAGACCGGCGTACCGACACACTGTCTCGCCAGTCAGATACAGACCGGCGACACACTGCCTCACCAGTCAGATACAGACCGGCGACACACTGCCTCGCCAGTCAGATACAGACCGGCGTACCGACACACTGCCTCGCCAGTCAGATACAGACCGGCGACACACTGTCTCGCCAGTCAGATACAGACCGGCGTACCGACACACTGTCTCGCCAGTCAGATACAGACCGGCGACACACTGCCTCGCCAGTCAGATACAGACCGGCGTACCGACACACTGTCTCGCCAGTCAGATACAGACCGGCGACACACTGCCTCACCAGTCAGATACAGACCGGCATACCGACACACTTCCTCGCCAGTCAGATACAGACCGGCGTACCGACCCACTGCCTCACCAGTCAGATACAGACCGGCGACACACTGTCTCGCCAGTCAGATACAGACCGGCGTACCGACACACTGTCTCGCCAGTCAGATACAGACCGGCGACACACTGTCTCGCCAGTCAGATACAGACCGGCGTACCGACACACTGTCTCGCCAGTCAGATACAGACCGGCGACACACTGTCTCGCCAGTCAGATACAGACCGGCGACACACTGCCTCGCCAGTCAGATACAGACCGGCGTACCGACACACTGTCTCGCCAGTCAGATACAGACCGGCGACACACTGTCTCGCCAGTCAGATACAGACCGGCGTACCGACACACTGTCTCGCCAGTCAGATACAGACCGGCGACACACTGCCTCACCAGTCAGATACAGACCGGCGACACACTGCCTCACCAGTCAGATACAGACCGGCGACACACTGCCTCGCCAGTCAGATACAGACCGGCGTACCGACACACTGCCTCGCCAGTCAGATACAGACCGGCGACACAGTGCCTCGCCAGTCAGATACAGACCGGCGACACACTGCCTCACCAGTCAGATACAGACCGGCGACACACTGCCTCGCCAGTCAGATACAGACCGGCGTACCGACACACTGCCTCGCCAGTCAGATACAGACCGGTGTACCGACACACTGCCTCGCCAGTCAGATACAGACCGGCGTACAGACACACTGCCTCACCAGTCAGATACAGACCGGCGACACACTGCCTCACCAGTCAGATACAGACCGGCGACACACTGCCTCGCCAGTCAGATACAGACCGGCGTACCGACACACTGCCTCGCCAGTCAGATACAGACCGGCGACACACTGCCTCGCCAGTCAGATACAGACCGGCGACACACTGTCTCGCCAGTCAGATCCAGACCGGCGTACCGACACACTGTCTCGCCAGTCAGATACAGACCGGTGTACCGACACACTGCCTCACCAGTCAGATACAGACCGGCGACACACTGCCTCACCAGTCAGATACAGACCGGCGACACACTGCCTCACCAGTCAGATACAGACCGGCGACACACTGTCTCGCCAGTCAGATACAGACCGGCGACACACTGTCTCGCCAGTCAGATACAGACCGGCGACACACTGCCTCACCAGTCAGATACAGACCGGCGACACACTGCCTCACCAGTCAGATACAGACCGGCGACACACTGCCTCACCAGTCAGATACAGACCGGCGACACACTGCCTCGCCAGTCAGATACAGACCGGCGTACCGACACACTGCCTCGCCAGTAAGATACAGACCGGTGTACCGACACACTGCCTCACCAGTCAGATACAGACCGGCGACACACTGCCTCACCAGTCAGATACAGACCGGCGACACACTTCCTCACCAGTCAGATACAGACCGGCGTACCGACACACTGCCTCACCAGTCAGATACAGACCGGCGACACACTGTCTCGCCAGTCAGATACAGACCGGCGTACCGACACACTGCCTCGCCAGTCAGATACAGACCGGTGTACCGACACACTGCCTCACCAGTCAGATACAGACCGGCGACACACTGCCTCACCAGTCAGATACAGACCGGCGACACACTGTCTCGCCAGTCAGATACAGACCGGCGACACACTGCCTCGCCAGTCAGATACAGACCGGCGACACACTGCCTCGCCAGTCAGATACAGACCGGCGTACCGACACACTGCCTCGCCAGTCAGATACAGACCGGCGACACACTGCCTCGCCAGTCAGATACAGACCGGCGTACCGACACACTGCCTCGCCAGTCAGATACAGACCGGTGTACCGACACACTGCCTCACCAGTCAGATACAGACCGGCGACACACTGCCTCACCAGTCAGATACAGACCGGCGACACACTGCCTCGCCAGTCAGATACAGACCGGCGTACCGACACACTGCCTCGCCAGTCAGATACAGACCGGTGTACCGACACACTGCCTCACCAGTCAGATACAGACCGGCGACACACTGCCTCACCAGTCAGATACAGACCGGCGACACACTGCCTCGCCAGTCAGATACAGACCGGCATACCGACACACTGCCTCGCCAGTCAGATACAGACCGGTGTACCGACACACTGCCTCGCCAGTCAGATACAGACCGGCGACACACTGTCTCGCCAGTCAGATACAGACCGGCGACACACTGCCTCGCCAGTCAGATACAGACCGGTGTACCGACACACTGCCTCGCCAGTCAGATACAGACCGGCGTACCGACCCACTGCCTCGCAAGTCAGATACAGACCGGCGACACACTGTCTCGCCAGTCAGATACAGACCGGCGACACACTGTCTCGCCAGTCAGATACAGACCGACGTACCGACACACTGCCTCGCCAGTCAGATACAGACCGGCGTACCGACAAACTGTCTCGCCAGTCAGATACAGACCGGCGACACACTGCCTCGCCAGTCAGATACAGACCGGCGTACCGACACACTGCCTCGCCAGTCAGATACAGACCGGCGACACACTGCCTCGCCAGTCAGATACAGACCGGCGACACACTGCCTCGCCAGTCAGATACAGACCGGCGACACACTGCCTCGCCAGTCAGATACAGACCGGCGTACCAACACACTGTCTCGCCAGTCAGATACAGACCGGGGACACACTGCCTCGCCAGTCAGATACAGACCGGCGTACCGACACACTGTCTCGCCAGTCAGATACAGACCGGCGTACCGACACACTGCCTCGCCAGTCAGATACAGACCGGCGACACACTGTCTCGCCAGTCAGATACAGACTGACGTACCGACACACTGTCTCGCCAGTCAGATACAGACCGGGGACACACTGCCTCGCCAGTCAGATACAGACCGGCGTACCGACCCACTGCCTCGCCAGTCAGATACAGACCGGCGACACACTGCCTCGCCAGTCAGATACAGACCGGCGTACCGACACACTGTCTCGCCAGTCAGATACAGACCGGCGTACCGACACACTGCCTCGCCAGTCAGATACAGACCGGCGACACACTGCCTCGCCAGTCAGATACAGACCGGCGTACCGACACACTGCCTCGCCAGTCAGATACAGACCGGCGACACACTGCCTCGCCAGTCAGATACAGACCGGCGACACACTGTCTCGCCAGTCAGATACAGACCGGCGACACACTGTCTCGCCAGTCAGATACAGACCGACGTACCGACACACTGCCTCGCCAGTCAGATACAGACCGGCGTACCGACACACTGTCTCGCCAGTCAGATACAGACCGGCGACACACTGCCTCGCCAGTCAGATACAGACCGGCGTACCGACACACTGCCTCGCCAGTCAGATACAGACCGGCGACACACTGCCTCGCCAGTCAGATACAGACCGGCGACACACTGCCTCGCCAGTCAGATACAGACCGGCGTACCGACACACTGTCTCGCCAGTCAGATACAGACCGGCGACACACTGCCTCGCCAGTCAGATACAGACCGGCGTACCGACACACTGTCTCGCCAGTCAGATACAGACCGGCGACACACTGCCTCGCCAGTCAGATACAGACCGGCGTACCGACACACTGTCTCGCCAGTCAGATACAGACCGGCGACACACTGTCTCGCCAGTCAGATACAGACTGACGTACCGACACACTGTCTCGCCAGTCAGATACAGACCGGCGACACACTGCCTCGCCAGTCAGATACAGACCGGCGTACCGACACACTGTCTCGCCAGTCAGATACAGACCGGCGTACCGACACACTGCCTCGCCAGTCAGATACAGACTGACGTACCGACACACTGCCTCGCCAGTCAGATACAGACCGGCGACACACTGCCTCGCCAGTCAGATACAGACCGGCGTACCGACATACTGCCTCGCCAGTCAGATACAGACCGGCGACACACTGCCTCGCCAGTCAGATACAGACCGGCGACACACTGTCTCGCCAGTCAGATACAGACCGGCGTACCGACACACTGTCTCGCCAGTCAGATACAGACCGGCGTACCGACACACTGCCTCGCCAGTCAGATACAGACTGACGTACCGACACACTGCCTCGCCAGTCAGATACAGACCGGCGACACACTGCCTCGCCAATCAGATACAGACCGGCGTACCGACACACTGCCTCGCCAGTCAGATACAGACCGGCGACACACTGTCTCGCCAGTCAGATACAGACCGGTGTACCGACACACTGTCTCGCCAGTCAGATACAGACCGGCGACACACTGCCTCGCCAGTCAGATACAGACCGGCGTACCGACACACTGCCTCGCCAGTCAGATACAGACCGGCGTACCGACACACTGCCTCGCTAGTCAGATACAGACCGGCGTACCGACACACTGCCTCGCCAGTCAGATACAGACCGGCGTACCGATACACTGTCTCGCCAGTCAGATACAGACCGGCGACACACTGCCTCGCCAGTCAGATACAGACCGGCGACACACTGTCTCGCCAGTCAGATACAGACCGGCGTACCGACATGTAATCTTGCTTAATACGCAGCTTCGTTTTGGGCCTTTATTGCCGTTAACAACCGCAATCCGCACCACACTCACACAGCGCGTCACAGCACATCCGCACCGCGTCACGGTCTCCGCCAGCATCCCCCCCGCCGAGCGCGGCCGGGACCCCGGTCACCTCGGCACGCTCGGCGCCACCCAATCACCGCTCAGCCTGGTCACGTGCAGGCTGACCGGACCAGCGCCTCAGGCCACCGGACCACGCACGCGCCCGAGCATGGTCGCCGGGGACCGGTCCGAGCGCCCGGCCGAGAATCAGCCAGACCATAACCTTACACTCTTTCCCCCTGTACATGTCAGATACAGACCGGCGACACACTGTCTCGCCAGTCAGATACAGACCGGCGACACACTGCCTCGCCAGTCAGATACAGACCGGCGTACCGACACACTGCCTCGCCAGTCAGATACAGACCGGCGACACACTGCCTCGCCAGTCAGATACAGACCGGCGTACCGACACACTGCCTCGCCAGTCAGATACAGACCGGCGTACCGACACACTGCCTCGCCAGTCAGATACAGACCGGCGACACACTGCCTCGCCAGTCAGATACAGACCGGCGTACCGACACACTGCCTCGCCAGTCAGATACAGACCGGCGTACCGACACACTGCCTCGCCAGTCAGATACAGACCGGCGACACACTGCCTCGCCAGTCAGATACAGACCGGCGATACACTGTCTCGCCAGTCAGATACAGACCGGCGTACCGACACACTGTCTCGCCAGTCAGATACAGATCGGCGTACCGACACACTGTCTCGCCAGTCAGATACAGACCGGCGACACACTGTCTCGCCAGTCAGATACAGACCGGCGTACCGACACACTGTCTCGCCAGTCAGATACAGACCGGCGACACACTGTCTCGCCAGTCAGATACAGACCGGCGTACCGACACACTGCCTCGCCAGTCAGATACAGACCGGCGACACACTGTCTCGCCAGTCAGATACAGACCGGCGTACCGACACACTGTCTCGCCAGTCAGATACAGACCGGCGTACCGACACACTGTCTCGCCAGTCAGATACAGACCGGCGACACACTGCCTCACCAGTCAGATACAGACCGGCGTACCGACACACTGTCTCGCCAGTCAGATACAGACCGGCGTACCGACACACTGTCTCGCCAGTCAGATACAGACCGGCGACACACTGCCTCACCAGTCAGATACAGACCGGCGACACACTGCCTCGCCAGTCAGATACAGACCGGCGTACCGACACACTGCCTCGCCAGTCAGATACAGACCGGCGACACACTGTCTCGCCAGTCAGATACAGACCGGCGTACCGACACACTGTCTCGCCAGTCAGATACAGACCGGCGACACACTGCCTCGCCAGTCAGATACAGACCGGCGTACCGACACACTGTCTCGCCAGTCAGATACAGACCGGCGACACACTGCCTCACCAGTCAGATACAGACCGGCATACCGACACACTTCCTCGCCAGTCAGATACAGACCGGCGTACCGACCCACTGCCTCACCAGTCAGATACAGACCGGCGACACACTGTCTCGCCAGTCAGATACAGACCGGCGTACCGACACACTGTCTCGCCAGTCAGATACAGACCGGCGACACACTGTCTCGCCAGTCAGATACAGACCGGCGTACCGACACACTGTCTCGCCAGTCAGATACAGACCGGCGACACACTGTCTCGCCAGTCAGATACAGACCGGCGACACACTGCCTCGCCAGTCAGATACAGACCGGCGTACCGACACACTGTCTCGCCAGTCAGATACAGACCGGCGACACACTGTCTCGCCAGTCAGATACAGACCGGCGTACCGACACACTGTCTCGCCAGTCAGATACAGACCGGCGACACACTGCCTCACCAGTCAGATACAGACCGGCGACACACTGCCTCGCCAGTCAGATACAGACCGGCGACACACTGCCTCACCAGTCAGATACAGACCGGCGACACACTGCCTCGCCAGTCAGATACAGACCGGCGTACCGACACACTGCCTCGCCAGTCAGATACAGACCGGCGACACACTGCCTCGCCAGTCAGATACAGACCGGCGTACCGACACACTGTCTCGCCAGTCAGATACAGACCGGCGACACACTGTCTCGCCAGTCAGATACAGACCGGCGACACACTGCCTCACCAGTCAGATACAGACCGGCGACACACTGCCTCACCAGTCAGATACAGACCGGCGACACACTGCCTCGCCAGTCAGATACAGACCGGCGTACCGACACACTGCCTCGCCAGTCAGATACAGACCGGCGACACAGTGCCTCGCCAGTCAGATACAGACCGGCGACACACTGCCTCACCAGTCAGATACAGACCGGCGACACACTGCCTCGCCAGTCAGATACAGACCGGCGTACCGACACACTGCCTCGCCAGTCAGATACAGACCGGTGTACCGACACACTGCCTCGCCAGTCAGATACAGACCGGCGTACCGACACACTGCCTCACCAGTCAGATACAGACCGGCGACACACTGCCTCACCAGTCAGATACAGACCGGCGACACACTGCCTCGCCAGTCAGATACAGACCGGCGTACCGACACACTGCCTCGCCAGTCAGATACAGACCGGCGACACACTGCCTCGCCAGTCAGATACAGACCGGCGACACACTGTCTCGCCAGTCAGATCCAGACCGGCGTACCGACACACTGTCTCGCCAGTCAGATACAGACCGGTGTACCGACACACTGCCTCACCAGTCAGATACAGACCGGCGACACACTGCCTCACCAGTCAGATACAGACCGGCGACACACTGCCTCACCAGTCAGATACAGACCGGCGACACACTGTCTCGCCAGTCAGATACAGACCGGCGACACACTGTCTCGCCAGTCAGATACAGACCGGCGACACACTGCCTCACCAGTCAGATACAGACCGGCGACACACTGCCTCACCAGTCAGATACAGACCGGCGACACACTGCCTCACCAGTCAGATACAGACCGGCGACACACTGCCTCGCCAGTCAGATACAGACCGGCGTACCGACACACTGCCTCGCCAGTAAGATACAGACCGGTGTACCGACACACTGCCTCACCAGTCAGATACAGACCGGCGACACACTGCCTCACCAGTCAGATACAGACCGGCGACACACTGCCTCACCAGTCAGATACAGACCGGCGTACCGACACACTGCCTCACCAGTCAGATACAGACCGGCGACACACTGTCTCGCCAGTCAGATACAGACCGGCGTACCGACACACTGCCTCGCCAGTCAGATACAGACCGGTGTACCGACACACTGCCTCACCAGTCAGATACAGACCGGCGACACACTGCCTCACCAGTCAGATACAGACCGGCGACACACTGTCTCGCCAGTCAGATACAGACCGGCGACACACTGCCTCGCCAGTCAGATACAGACCGGCGACACACTGCCTCGCCAGTCAGATACAGACCGGCGTACCGACACACTGCCTCGCCAGTCAGATACAGACCGGCGACACACTGCCTCGCCAGTCAGATACAGACCGGCGTACCGACACACTGCCTCGCCAGTCAGATACAGACCGGTGTACCGACACACTGCCTCACCAGTCAGATACAGACCGGCGACACACTGCCTCACCAGTCAGATACAGACCGGCGACACACTGCCTCGCCAGTCAGATACAGACCGGCGTACCGATACACTGCCTCGCCAGTCAGATACAGACCGGTGTACCGACACACTGCCTCACCAGTCAGATACAGACCGGCGACACACTGCCTCACCAGTCAGATACAGACCGGCGACACACTGCCTCGCCAGTCAGATACAGACCGGCATACCGACACACTGCCTCGCCAGTCAGATACAGACCGGTGTACCGACACACTGCCTCGCCAGTCAGATACAGACCGGCGACACACTGTCTCGCCAGTCAGATACAGACCGGCGACACACTGCCTCGCCAGTCAGATACAGACCGGTGTACCGACACACTGCCTCGCCAGTCAGATACAGACCGGCGTACCGACCCACTGCCTCGCAAGTCAGATACAGACCGGCGACACACTGTCTCGCCAGTCAGATACAGACCGGCGACACACTGTCTCGCCAGTCAGATACAGACCGACGTACCGACACACTGCCTCGCCAGTCAGATACAGACCGGCGTACCGACAAACTGTCTCGCCAGTCAGATACAGACCGGCGACACACTGCCTCGCCAGTCAGATACAGACCGGCGTACCGACACACTGCCTCGCCAGTCAGATACAGACCGGCGACACACTGCCTCGCCAGTCAGATACAGACCGGCGACACACTGCCTCGCCAGTCAGATACAGACCGGCGACACACTGCCTCGCCAGTCAGATACAGACCGGCGTACCAACACACTGTCTCGCCAGTCAGATACAGACCGGCGACACACTGTCTCGCCAGTCAGATACAGACTGACGTACCGACACACTGTCTCGCCAGTCAGATACAGACCGGCGACACACTGCCTCGCCAGTCAGATACAGACCGGCGTACCGACCCACTGCCTCGCCAGTCAGATACAGACCGGCGACACACTGCCTCGCCAGTCAGATACAGACCGGCGTACCGACACACTGTCTCGCCAGTCAGATACAGACCGGCGTACCGACACACTGCCTCGCCAGTCAGATACAGACCGGCGACACACTGCCTCGCCAGTCAGATACAGACCGGCGTACCGACACACTGCCTCGCCAGTCAGATACAGACCGGCGACACACTGCCTCGCCAGTCAGATACAGACCGGCGACACACTGTCTCGCCAGTCAGATACAGACCGGCGTACCGACACACTGCCTCGCCAGTCAGATACAGACCGGCGACACACTGCCTCGCCAGTCAGATACAGACCGGCGTACCGACACACTGCCTCGCCAGTCAGATACAGACCGGCGACACACTGCCTCGCCAGTCAGATACAGACCGGCGACACACTGTCTCGCCAGTCAGATTCAGACCGACGTACCGACACACTGCCTCGCCAGTCAGATACAGACCGGCGTACCGACACACTGTCTCGCCAGTCAGATACAGACCGGCGACACACTGCCTCGCCAGTCAGATACAGACCGGCGTACCGACACACTGCCTCGCCAGTCAGATACAGACCGGCGACACACTGCCTCGCCAGTCAGATACAGACCGGCGACACACTGCCTCGCCAGTCAGATACAGACCGGCGTACCGACACACTGTCTCGCCAGTCAGATACAGACCGGCGACACACTGCCTCGCCAGTCAGATACAGACCGGCGTACCGACACACTGCCTCGCCAGTCAGATACAGACCGGCGACACACTGCCTCGCCAGTCAGATACAGACCGGCGTACCGACACACTGTCTCGCCAGTCAGATACAGACCGGCGTACCGACACACTGTCTCGCCAGTCAGATACAGACCGGCGACACACTGCCTCGCCAGTCAGATACAGACCGGCGTACCGACACACTGTCTCGCCAGTCAGATACAGACCGGCGTACCGACACACTGTCTCGCCAGTCAGATACAGACCGGCGACACACTGCCTCGCCAGTCAGATACAGACCGGCGTACCGACACACTGCCTCGCCAGTCAGATACAGACCGGCGACACACTGCCTCGCCAGTCAGATACAGACCGGCGACACACTGCCTCGCCAGTCAGATACAGACCGGCGACACACTGCCTCGCCAGTCAGATACAGACCGGCGACACACTGCCTCGCCAGTCAGATACAGACCGGCGACACACTGCCTCGCCAGTCAGATACAGACCGGCGACACACTGCCTCGCCAGTCAGATACAGACCGGCGACACACTGTCTCGCCAGTCAGATACAGACCGGCGACACACTGCCTCGCCAGTCAGATACAGACCGGCGACACACTGTCTCGCCAGTCAGATACAGACCGGCGACACACTGCCTCGCCAGTCAGATACAGACCGGCGACACACTGCCTCGCCAGTCAGATACAGACCGGCGACACACTGCCTCGCCAGTCAGATACAGACCGGCGACACACTGTCTCGCCAGTCAGATACAGACCGGCGACACACTGCCTCGCCAGTCAGATACAGACCGGCGACACACTGCCTCGCCAGTCAGATACAGACCGGCGACACACTGCCTCGCCAGTCAGATACAGACCGGCGACACACTGTCTCGCCAGTCAGATACAGACCGGCGACACACTGTCTCGCCAGTCAGATACAGACCGGCGTACCGACACACTGTCTCGCCAGTCAGATACAGACCGGCGTACCGACACACTGCCTCGTCAGTCAGATACAGACCGGCGTACCGACCCACTGCCTCGCCAGTCAGATACAGACCGGCGACACACTGCCTCGCCAGTCAGATACAGACCGGCGACACACTGCCTCGCCAGTCAGATACAGACCGGCGACACACTGCCTCGCCAGTCAGATACAGACCGGCGACACACTGCCTCGCCAGTCAGACACAGACCGGCGACACACTGCCTCGCCAGTCAGATACAGACCGGCGTACCGACACACTGTCTCGCCAGTAAGATACATACCGGCGTACCGACACACTGTCTCGCCAGTCAGATACAGACCGGCGACACACTGCCTCGCCAGTCAGATACAGACCGGCGACACACTGCCTCGCCAGTCAGATACAGACCGGCGACACACTGCCTCGCCAGTCAGATACAGACCGGCGTACCGACACACTGTCTCGCCAGTAAGATACAGACCGGCGTACCGACACACTGCCTCGCCAGTCAGATACAGACCGGCGTACCGACATACTGCCTCGCCAGTCAGATACAGACCGGCGACACACTGCCTCGCCAGTCAGATACAGACCGGCGACACACTGTCTCGCCAGTCAGATACAGACCGGCATACCGACACACTTCCTCGCCAGTCAGATACAGACCGGCGACACACTGCCTCGCCAGTCAGATACAGACCGGCGTACCGACACACTGCCTCGCCAGTCAGATACAGACCGGCGACACACTGCCTCGCCAGTCAGATACAGACCGACGACACACTGCCTCGCCAGTCAGATACAGACCGGCGACACACTGTCTCGCCAGTCAGACACAGACCGGCGTACCGACACACTGTCTCGCCAGTCAGATACAGACCGGTGTACCGACACACTGCCTCGCCAGTCAGATACAGACCGGCAACACACTGCCTCGCCAGTCAGATACAGACCGGCGACACACTGCCTCGCCAGACAGATACAGACCGGCGTACCGACACACTGCCTCGCCAGTCAGATACAGACCGGCGTACCGACACACTGTCTCGCCAGTCAGATACAGACCGACGTACCGACACACTGTCTCGCCAGTCAGATACAGAACGGCGACACACTGCCTCGCCAGTCAGATACAGACCGGCGTACCGACACACTGTCTCGCCAGTCAGATACAGACCGGCGTACCGACACACTGCCTCGCCAGTCAGATACAGACCGGCGACACACTGTCTCGCCAGTCAGATACAGACCGGCGACACACTGCCTCGCCAGTCAGATACAGACCGGCGTACCGACACACTGCCTCGCCAGTCAGATACAGACCGGCGACACACTGCCTCGCCAGTCAGAAACAGACCGGCGTACCGACACACTGCCTCGCCAGTCAGATACAGACCGGCGTACCGACACACTGCCTCGCCAGTCAGATACAGACCGGCGACACACTGCCTCGCCAGTCAGATACAGACCGGCGTACCGACACACTGCCTCGCCAGTCAGATACAGACCGGCGTACCGACACACTGCCTCGCCAGTCAGATACAGACCGGCGACACACTGCCTCGCCAGTCAGATACAGACCGGCGATACACTGTCTCGCCAGTCAGATACAGACCGGCGTACCGACACACTGTCTCGCCAGTCAGATACAGATCGGCGTACCGACACACTGTCTCGCCAGTCAGATACAGACCGGCGACACACTGTCTCGCCAGTCAGATACAGACCGGCGTACCGACACACTGTCTCGCCAGTCAGATACAGACCGGCGACACACTGTCTCGCCAGTCAGATACAGACCGGCGTACCGACACACTGCCTCGCCAGTCAGATACAGACCGGCGACACACTGTCTCGCCAGTCAGATACAGACCGGCGTACCGACACACTGTCTCGCCAGTCAGATACAGACCGGCGTACCGACACACTGTCTCGCCAGTCAGATACAGACCGGCGACACACTGCCTCACCAGTCAGATACAGACCGGCGTACCGACACACTGTCTCGCCAGTCAGATACAGACCGGCGTACCGACACACTGTCTCGCCAGTCAGATACAGACCGGCGACACACTGCCTCACCAGTCAGATACAGACCGGCGACACACTGCCTCGCCAGTCAGATACAGACCGGCGTACCGACACACTGCCTCGCCAGTCAGATACAGACCGGCGACACACTGTCTCGCCAGTCAGATACAGACCGGCGTACCGACACACTGTCTCGCCAGTCAGATACAGACCGGCGACACACTGCCTCGCCAGTCAGATACAGACCGGCGTACCGACACACTGTCTCGCCAGTCAGATACAGACCGGCGACACACTGCCTCACCAGTCAGATACAGACCGGCATACCGACACACTTCCTCGCCAGTCAGATACAGACCGGCGTACCGACCCACTGCCTCACCAGTCAGATACAGACCGGCGACACACTGTCTCGCCAGTCAGATACAGACCGGCGTACCGACACACTGTCTCGCCAGTCAGATACAGACCGGCGACACACTGTCTCGCCAGTCAGATACAGACCGGCGTACCGACACACTGTCTCGCCAGTCAGATACAGACCGGCGACACACTGTCTCGCCAGTCAGATACAGACCGGCGACACACTGCCTCGCCAGTCAGATACAGACCGGCGTACCGACACACTGTCTCGCCAGTCAGATACAGACCGGCGACACACTGTCTCGCCAGTCAGATACAGACCGGCGTACCGACACACTGTCTCGCCAGTCAGATACAGACCGGCGACACACTGCCTCACCAGTCAGATACAGACCGGCGACACACTGCCTCGCCAGTCAGATACAGACCGGCGACACACTGCCTCACCAGTCAGATACAGACCGGCGACACACTGCCTCGCCAGTCAGATACAGACCGGCGTACCGACACACTGCCTCGCCAGTCAGATACAGACCGGCGACACACTGCCTCGCCAGTCAGATACAGACCGGCGTACCGACACACTGTCTCGCCAGTCAGATACAGACCGGCGACACACTGTCTCGCCAGTCAGATACAGACCGGCGACACACTGCCTCACCAGTCAGATACAGACCGGCGACACACTGCCTCACCAGTCAGATACAGACCGGCGACACACTGCCTCGCCAGTCAGATACAGACCGGCGTACCGACACACTGCCTCGCCAGTCAGATACAGACCGGCGACACAGTGCCTCGCCAGTCAGATACAGACCGGCGACACACTGCCTCACCAGTCAGATACAGACCGGCGACACACTGCCTCGCCAGTCAGATACAGACCGGCGTACCGACACACTGCCTCGCCAGTCAGATACAGACCGGTGTACCGACACACTGCCTCGCCAGTCAGATACAGACCGGCGTACAGACACACTGCCTCACCAGTCAGATACAGACCGGCGACACACTGCCTCGCCAGTCAGATACAGACCGGCGACACACTGCCTCGCCAGTCAGATACAGACCGGCGACACACTGCCTCGCCAGTCAGATACAGACCGGCGACACACTGTCTCGCCAGTCAGATACAGACCGGCGACACACTGCCTCGCCAGTCAGATACAGACCGGCGTACCGACACACTGCCTCGCCAGTCAGATACAGACCGGCGACACACTGCCTCGCCAGTCAGATACAGACCGGCGACACACTGCCTCGCCAGTCAGATACAGACCGGCGACACACTGCCTCGCCAGTCAGATACAGACCGGCGACACACTGCCTCACCAGTCAGATACAGACCGGCGACACACTGCCTCGCCAGTCAGATACAGACCGGCGTACCGACACACTGCCTCGCCAGTCAGATACAGACCGGCGACACACTGCCTCGCCAGTCAGATACAGACCGGCGACACACTGTCTCGCCAGTCAGATCCAGACCGGCGTACCGACACACTGTCTCGCCAGTCAGATACAGACCGGTGTACCGACACACTGCCTCACCAGTCAGATACAGACCGGCGACACACTGCCTCACCAGTCAGATACAGACCGGCGACACACTGCCTCACCAGTCAGATACAGACCGGCGACACACTGTCTCGCCAGTCAGATACAGACCGGCGACACACTGTCTCGCCAGTCAGATACAGACCGGCGACACACTGCCTCACCAGTCAGATACAGACCGGCGACACACTGCCTCACCAGTCAGATACAGACCGGCGACACACTGCCTCACCAGTCAGATACAGACCGGCGACACACTGCCTCGCCAGTCAGATACAGACCGGCGTACCGACACACTGCCTCGCCAGTAAGATACAGACCGGTGTACCGACACACTGCCTCACCAGTCAGATACAGACCGGCGACACACTGCCTCACCAGTCAGATACAGACCGGCGACACACTTCCTCACCAGTCAGATACAGACCGGCGTACCGACACACTGCCTCACCAGTCAGATACAGACCGGCGACACACTGTCTCGCCAGTCAGATACAGACCGGCGTACCGACACACTGCCTCGCCAGTCAGATACAGACCGGTGTACCGACACACTGCCTCACCAGTCAGATACAGACCGGCGACACACTGCCTCACCAGTCAGATACAGACCGGCGACACACTGTCTCGCCAGTCAGATACAGACCGGCGACACACTGCCTCGCCAGTCAGATACAGACCGGCGACACACTGCCTCGCCAGTCAGATACAGACCGGCGTACCGACACACTGCCTCGCCAGTCAGATACAGACCGGCGACACACTGCCTCGCCAGTCAGATACAGACCGGCGTACCGACACACTGCCTCGCCAGTCAGATACAGACCGGTGTACCGACACACTGCCTCACCAGTCAGATACAGACCGGCGACACACTGCCTCACCAGTCAGATACAGACCGGCGACACACTGCCTCGCCAGTCAGATACAGACCGGCGTACCGACACACTGCCTCGCCAGTCAGATACAGACCGGTGTACCGACACACTGCCTCACCAGTCAGATACAGACCGGCGACACACTGCCTCACCAGTCAGATACAGACCGGCGACACACTGCCTCGCCAGTCAGATACAGACCGGCATACCGACACACTGCCTCGCCAGTCAGATACAGACCGGTGTACCGACACACTGCCTCGCCAGTCAGATACAGACCGGCGACACACTGTCTCGCCAGTCAGATACAGACCGGCGACACACTGCCTCGCCAGTCAGATACAGACCGGTGTACCGACACACTGCCTCGCCAGTCAGATACAGACCGGCGTACCGACCCACTGCCTCGCAAGTCAGATACAGACCGGCGACACACTGTCTCGCCAGTCAGATACAGACCGGCGACACACTGTCTCGCCAGTCAGATACAGACCGACGTACCGACACACTGCCTCGCCAGTCAGATACAGACCGGCGTACCGACAAACTGTCTCGCCAGTCAGATACAGACCGGCGACACACTGCCTCGCCAGTCAGATACAGACCGGCGTACCGACACACTGCCTCGCCAGTCAGATACAGACCGGCGACACACTGCCTCGCCAGTCAGATACAGACCGGCGACACACTGCCTCGCCAGTCAGATACAGACCGGCGACACACTGCCTCGCCAGTCAGATACAGACCGGCGTACCAACACA
Organism: Chirona hameri; assembly: GCA_036785665.1. Classification (NCBI taxonomy): domain Eukaryota; kingdom Metazoa; phylum Arthropoda; class Thecostraca; order Balanomorpha; family Balanidae; genus Chirona; species Chirona hameri. Next base: position 169,070 of record JAXIVJ010000703.1, on the reverse strand, counting down.
CTGTCTCGCCAGTCAGATACAGACCGGCGACACACTGTCTCGCCAGTCAGATACAGACTGACGTACCGACACACTGTCTCGCCAGTCAGATACAGACCGGGGACACACTGCCTCGCCAGTCAGATACAGACCGGCGTACCGACCCACTGCCTCGCCAGTCAGATACAGACCGGCGACACACTGCCTCGCCAGTCAGATACAGACCGGCGTACCGACACACTGTCTCGCCAGTCAGATACAGACCGGCGTACCGACACACTGCCTCGCCAGTCAGATACAGACCGGCGACACACTGCCTCGCCAGTCAGATACAGACCGGCGTACCGACACACTGCCTCGCCAGTCAGATACAGACCGGCGACACACTGCCTCGCCAGTCAGATACAGACCGGCGACACACTGTCTCGCCAGTCAGATACAGACCGGCGACACACTGTCTCGCCAGTCAGATACAGACCGACGTACCGACACACTGCCTCGCCAGTCAGATACAGACCGGCGTACCGACACACTGTCTCGCCAGTCAGATACAGACCGGCGACACACTGCCTCGCCAGTCAGATACAGACCGGCGTACCGACACACTGCCTCGCCAGTCAGATACAGACCGGCGACACACTGCCTCGCCAGTCAGATACAGACCGGCGACACACTGCCTCGCCAGTCAGATACAGACCGGCGTACCGACACACTGTCTCGCCAGTCAGATACAGACCGGCGACACACTGCCTCGCCAGTCAGATACAGACCGGCGTACCGACACACTGCCTCGCCAGTCAGATACAGACCGGCGACACACTGTCTCGCCAGTCAGATACAGACTGACGTACCGACACACTGTCTCGCCAGTCAGATACAGACCGGCGACACACTGCCTCGCCAGTCAGATACAGACCGGCGTACCGACACACTGTCTCGCCAGTCAGATACAGACCGGCGTACCGACACACTGCCTCGCCAGTCAGATACAGACTGACGTACCGACACACTGCCTCGCCAGTCAGATACAGACCGGCGACACACTGCCTCGCCAGTCAGATACAGACCGGCGTACCGACATACTGCCTCGCCAGTCAGATACAGACCGGCGACACACTGCCTCGCCAGTCAGATACAGACCGGCGACACACTGTCTCGCCAGTCAGATACAGACCGGCGTACCGACACACTGTCTCGCCAGTCAGATACAGACCGGCGTACCGACACACTGCCTCGCCAGTCAGATACAGACTGACGTACCGACACACTGCCTCGCCAGTCAGATACAGACCGGCGACACACTGCCTCGCCAATCAGATACAGACCGGCGTACCGACACACTGCCTCGCCAGTCAGATACAGACCGGCGACACACTGTCTCGCCAGTCAGATACAGACCGGTGTACCGACACACTGTCTCGCCAGTCAGATACAGACCGGCGACACACTGCCTCGCCAGTCAGATACAGACCGGCGTACCGACACACTGCCTCGCCAGTCAGATACAGACCGGCGTACCGACACACTGCCTCGCTAGTCAGATACAGACCGGCGTACCGACACACTGCCTCGCCAGTCAGATACAGACCGGCGTACCGATACACTGTCTCGCCAGTCAGATACAGACCGGCGACACACTGCCTCGCCAGTCAGATACAGACCGGCGACACACTGTCTCGCCAGTCAGATACAGACCGGCGTACCGACATGTAATCTTGCTTAATACGCAGCTTCGTTTTGGGCCTTTATTGCCGTTAACAACCGCAATCCGCACCACACTCACACAGCGCGTCACAGCACATCCGCACCGCGTCACGGTCTCCGCCAGCATCCCCCCCGCCGAGCGCGGCCGGGACCCCGGTCACCTCGGCACGCTCGGCGCCACCCAATCACCGCTCAGCCTGGTCACGTGCAGGCTGACCGGACCAGCGCCTCAGGCCACCGGACCACGCACGCGCCCGAGCATGGTCGCCGGGGACCGGTCCGAGCGCCCGGCCGAGAATCAGCCAGACCATAACCTTACACTCTTTCCCCCTGTACATGTCAGATACAGACCGGCGACACACTGTCTCGCCAGTCAGATACAGACCGGCGACACACTGCCTCGCCAGTCAGATACAGACCGGCGTACCGACACACTGCCTCGCCAGTCAGATACAGACCGGCGACACACTGCCTCGCCAGTCAGATACAGACCGGCGTACCGACACACTGCCTCGCCAGTCAGATACAGACCGGCGTACCGACACACTGCCTCGCCAGTCAGATACAGACCGGCGACACACTGCCTCGCCAGTCAGATACAGACCGGCGTACCGACACACTGCCTCGCCAGTCAGATACAGACCGGCGTACCGACACACTGCCTCGCCAGTCAGATACAGACCGGCGACACACTGCCTCGCCAGTCAGATACAGACCGGCGATACACTGTCTCGCCAGTCAGATACAGACCGGCGTACCGACACACTGTCTCGCCAGTCAGATACAGATCGGCGTACCGACACACTGTCTCGCCAGTCAGATACAGACCGGCGACACACTGTCTCGCCAGTCAGATACAGACCGGCGTACCGACACACTGTCTCGCCAGTCAGATACAGACCGGCGACACACTGTCTCGCCAGTCAGATACAGACCGGCGTACCGACACACTGCCTCGCCAGTCAGATACAGACCGGCGACACACTGTCTCGCCAGTCAGATACAGACCGGCGTACCGACACACTGTCTCGCCAGTCAGATACAGACCGGCGTACCGACACACTGTCTCGCCAGTCAGATACAGACCGGCGACACACTGCCTCACCAGTCAGATACAGACCGGCGTACCGACACACTGTCTCGCCAGTCAGATACAGACCGGCGTACCGACACACTGTCTCGCCAGTCAGATACAGACCGGCGACACACTGCCTCACCAGTCAGATACAGACCGGCGACACACTGCCTCGCCAGTCAGATACAGACCGGCGTACCGACACACTGCCTCGCCAGTCAGATACAGACCGGCGACACACTGTCTCGCCAGTCAGATACAGACCGGCGTACCGACACACTGTCTCGCCAGTCAGATACAGACCGGCGACACACTGCCTCGCCAGTCAGATACAGACCGGCGTACCGACACACTGTCTCGCCAGTCAGATACAGACCGGCGACACACTGCCTCACCAGTCAGATACAGACCGGCATACCGACACACTTCCTCGCCAGTCAGATACAGACCGGCGTACCGACCCACTGCCTCACCAGTCAGATACAGACCGGCGACACACTGTCTCGCCAGTCAGATACAGACCGGCGTACCGACACACTGTCTCGCCAGTCAGATACAGACCGGCGACACACTGTCTCGCCAGTCAGATACAGACCGGCGTACCGACACACTGTCTCGCCAGTCAGATACAGACCGGCGACACACTGTCTCGCCAGTCAGATACAGACCGGCGACACACTGCCTCGCCAGTCAGATACAGACCGGCGTACCGACACACTGTCTCGCCAGTCAGATACAGACCGGCGACACACTGTCTCGCCAGTCAGATACAGACCGGCGTACCGACACACTGTCTCGCCAGTCAGATACAGACCGGCGACACACTGCCTCACCAGTCAGATACAGACCGGCGACACACTGCCTCGCCAGTCAGATACAGACCGGCGACACACTGCCTCACCAGTCAGATACAGACCGGCGACACACTGCCTCGCCAGTCAGATACAGACCGGCGTACCGACACACTGCCTCGCCAGTCAGATACAGACCGGCGACACACTGCCTCGCCAGTCAGATACAGACCGGCGTACCGACACACTGTCTCGCCAGTCAGATACAGACCGGCGACACACTGTCTCGCCAGTCAGATACAGACCGGCGACACACTGCCTCACCAGTCAGATACAGACCGGCGACACACTGCCTCACCAGTCAGATACAGACCGGCGACACACTGCCTCGCCAGTCAGATACAGACCGGCGTACCGACACACTGCCTCGCCAGTCAGATACAGACCGGCGACACAGTGCCTCGCCAGTCAGATACAGACCGGCGACACACTGCCTCACCAGTCAGATACAGACCGGCGACACACTGCCTCGCCAGTCAGATACAGACCGGCGTACCGACACACTGCCTCGCCAGTCAGATACAGACCGGTGTACCGACACACTGCCTCGCCAGTCAGATACAGACCGGCGTACCGACACACTGCCTCACCAGTCAGATACAGACCGGCGACACACTGCCTCACCAGTCAGATACAGACCGGCGACACACTGCCTCGCCAGTCAGATACAGACCGGCGTACCGACACACTGCCTCGCCAGTCAGATACAGACCGGCGACACACTGCCTCGCCAGTCAGATACAGACCGGCGACACACTGTCTCGCCAGTCAGATCCAGACCGGCGTACCGACACACTGTCTCGCCAGTCAGATACAGACCGGTGTACCGACACACTGCCTCACCAGTCAGATACAGACCGGCGACACACTGCCTCACCAGTCAGATACAGACCGGCGACACACTGCCTCACCAGTCAGATACAGACCGGCGACACACTGTCTCGCCAGTCAGATACAGACCGGCGACACACTGTCTCGCCAGTCAGATACAGACCGGCGACACACTGCCTCACCAGTCAGATACAGACCGGCGACACACTGCCTCACCAGTCAGATACAGACCGGCGACACACTGCCTCACCAGTCAGATACAGACCGGCGACACACTGCCTCGCCAGTCAGATACAGACCGGCGTACCGACACACTGCCTCGCCAGTAAGATACAGACCGGTGTACCGACACACTGCCTCACCAGTCAGATACAGACCGGCGACACACTGCCTCACCAGTCAGATACAGACCGGCGACACACTGCCTCACCAGTCAGATACAGACCGGCGTACCGACACACTGCCTCACCAGTCAGATACAGACCGGCGACACACTGTCTCGCCAGTCAGATACAGACCGGCGTACCGACACACTGCCTCGCCAGTCAGATACAGACCGGTGTACCGACACACTGCCTCACCAGTCAGATACAGACCGGCGACACACTGCCTCACCAGTCAGATACAGACCGGCGACACACTGTCTCGCCAGTCAGATACAGACCGGCGACACACTGCCTCGCCAGTCAGATACAGACCGGCGACACACTGCCTCGCCAGTCAGATACAGACCGGCGTACCGACACACTGCCTCGCCAGTCAGATACAGACCGGCGACACACTGCCTCGCCAGTCAGATACAGACCGGCGTACCGACACACTGCCTCGCCAGTCAGATACAGACCGGTGTACCGACACACTGCCTCACCAGTCAGATACAGACCGGCGACACACTGCCTCACCAGTCAGATACAGACCGGCGACACACTGCCTCGCCAGTCAGATACAGACCGGCGTACCGACACACTGCCTCGCCAGTCAGATACAGACCGGTGTACCGACACACTGCCTCACCAGTCAGATACAGACCGGCGACACACTGCCTCACCAGTCAGATACAGACCGGCGACACACTGCCTCGCCAGTCAGATACAGACCGGCATACCGACACACTGCCTCGCCAGTCAGATACAGACCGGTGTACCGACACACTGCCTCGCCAGTCAGATACAGACCGGCGACACACTGTCTCGCCAGTCAGATACAGACCGGCGACACACTGCCTCGCCAGTCAGATACAGACCGGTGTACCGACACACTGCCTCGCCAGTCAGATACAGACCGGCGTACCGACCCACTGCCTCGCAAGTCAGATACAGACCGGCGACACACTGTCTCGCCAGTCAGATACAGACCGGCGACACACTGTCTCGCCAGTCAGATACAGACCGACGTACCGACACACTGCCTCGCCAGTCAGATACAGACCGGCGTACCGACAAACTGTCTCGCCAGTCAGATACAGACCGGCGACACACTGCCTCGCCAGTCAGATACAGACCGGCGTACCGACACACTGCCTCGCCAGTCAGATACAGACCGGCGACACACTGCCTCGCCAGTCAGATACAGACCGGCGACACACTGCCTCGCCAGTCAGATACAGACCGGCGACACACTGCCTCGCCAGTCAGATACAGACCGGCGTACCAACACACTGTCTCGCCAGTCAGATACAGACCGGCGACACACTGTCTCGCCAGTCAGATACAGACTGACGTACCGACACACTGTCTCGCCAGTCAGATACAGACCGGCGACACACTGCCTCGCCAGTCAGATACAGACCGGCGTACCGACCCACTGCCTCGCCAGTCAGATACAGACCGGCGACACACTGCCTCGCCAGTCAGATACAGACCGGCGTACCGACACACTGTCTCGCCAGTCAGATACAGACCGGCGTACCGACACACTGCCTCGCCAGTCAGATACAGACCGGCGACACACTGCCTCGCCAGTCAGATACAGACCGGCGTACCGACACACTGCCTCGCCAGTCAGATACAGACCGGCGACACACTGCCTCGCCAGTCAGATACAGACCGGCGACACACTGTCTCGCCAGTCAGATACAGACCGGCGTACCGACACACTGCCTCGCCAGTCAGATACAGACCGGCGACACACTGCCTCGCCAGTCAGATACAGACCGGCGTACCGACACACTGCCTCGCCAGTCAGATACAGACCGGCGACACACTGCCTCGCCAGTCAGATACAGACCGGCGACACACTGTCTCGCCAGTCAGATTCAGACCGACGTACCGACACACTGCCTCGCCAGTCAGATACAGACCGGCGTACCGACACACTGTCTCGCCAGTCAGATACAGACCGGCGACACACTGCCTCGCCAGTCAGATACAGACCGGCGTACCGACACACTGCCTCGCCAGTCAGATACAGACCGGCGACACACTGCCTCGCCAGTCAGATACAGACCGGCGACACACTGCCTCGCCAGTCAGATACAGACCGGCGTACCGACACACTGTCTCGCCAGTCAGATACAGACCGGCGACACACTGCCTCGCCAGTCAGATACAGACCGGCGTACCGACACACTGCCTCGCCAGTCAGATACAGACCGGCGACACACTGCCTCGCCAGTCAGATACAGACCGGCGTACCGACACACTGTCTCGCCAGTCAGATACAGACCGGCGTACCGACACACTGTCTCGCCAGTCAGATACAGACCGGCGTACCGACACACTGCCTCGCCAGTCAGATACAGACCGGCGACACACTGTCTCGCCAGTCAGATACAGACTGACGTACCGACACACTGTCTCGCCAGTCAGATACAGACCGGCGACACACTGCCTCGCCAGTCAGATACAGACCGGCGTACCGACATACTGCCTCGCCAGTCAGATACAGACCGGCGACACACTGCCTCGCCAGTCAGATACAGACCGGCGACACACTGCCTCGCCAGTCAGATACAGACCGGCGTACCGACACACTGTCTCGCCAGTCAGATACAGACCGGCGTACCGACACACTGCCTCGCCAGTCAGATACAGACTGACGTACCGACACACTGCCTCGCCAGTCAGATACAGACCGGCGACACACTGCCTCGCCAGTCAGATACAGACCGGCGTACCGACATACTGCCTCGCCAGTCAGATACAGACCGGCGTACCGACACACTGCCTCGCCAGTCAGATACAGACCGGCGACACACTGCCTCGCCAGTCAGATACAGACCGGCGACACACTGTCTCGCCAGTCAGATACAGACCGGCGTACCGACACACTGTCTCGCCAGTCAGATACAGACCGGCGTACCGACACACTGCCTCGCCAGTCAGATACAGACTGACGTACCGACACACTGCCTCGCCAGTCAGATACAGACCGGCGACACACTGTCTCGCCAGTCAGATACAGACCGGCGACACACTGCCTCGCCAGTCAGATACAGACCGGCGACACACTGCCTCGCCAATCAGATACAGACCGGCGTACCGACACACTGCCTCGCCAGTCAGATACAGACCGGCGACACACTGTCTCGCCAGTCAGATACAGACCGGTGTACCGACACACTGTCTCGCCAGTCAGATACAGACCGGCGACACACTGCCTCGCCAGTCAGATACAGACCGGCGTACCGACACACTGCCTCGCCAGTCAGATACAGACCGGCGTACCGACACACTGCCTCGCTAGTCAGATACAGACCGGCGTACCGACACACTGCCTCGCCAGTCAGATACAGACCGGCGTACCGATACACTGTCTCGCCAGTCAGATACAGACCGGCGACACACTGCCTCGCCAGTCAGATACAGACCGGCGACACACTGTCTCGCCAGTCAGATACAGACCGGCGTACCGACATGTAATCTTGCTTAATACGCAGCTTCGTTTTGGGCCTTTATTGCCGTTAACAACCGCAATCCGCACCACACTCACACAGCGCGTCACAGCACATCCGCACCGCGTCACGGTCTCCGCCAGCATCCCCCCCGCCGAGCGCGGCCGGGACCCCGGTCACCTCGGCACGCTCGGCGCCACCCAATCACCGCTCAGCCTGGTCACGTGCAGGCTGACCGGACCAGCGCCTCAGGCCACCGGACCACGCACGCGCCCGAGCATGGTCGCCGGGGACCGGTCCGAGCGCCCGGCCGAGAATCAGCCAGACCATAACCTTACACTCTTTCCCCCTGTACATGAGCACAAGCACTACAGTCCCCCTCACCTACACACATCTCGCTTCGCGCGCACATAACACTTCCGGGCAAACCACCGGCTCGGTGTGTCCAGCGTCACCCCAGTATCAGTAAGCGGCGAGCGTCTCGTTTCACCCGCGTATGGAGTTTCACGATGAACCGGATCGTTGCGCCACCGTGCACCCAGCCCCAGAATGGTCGGGAATGCCTGAAAGAACAAAGATTGGATCAGGAATTCGCGGATCCAAAAAGGAACCGAACAGTCAATGTTACTCGGTCAGACAATGGCCTAAAAAAACACGTCATCCCTGCTACTCGGGCAAACCAGACAGAGCGGCTAGGCAATTCCCAAATACCCGACGTTATCCAATGTCAAACAACACTGGTTGTACAAGCTATCAGGTGCAGCCCAACCCGTCCAAAGCAACAATTCAGTTCCCGACCACAAGCAGGTAGGATCAGCCGCATTGCGGGTTATAACGGAAAGCGCGCCAGAACCCAAAGCAGCAGTACCAGACTGAATGTGAAATAGTCTGGGCTCCGTCTGACCCGAGCAGACCGCCTAGGACCAGCAGCTGTGCCATCAGCGACGGCTGCCGCTCCCTCTGACTCAGTATCCACATTTTGCGGCGTCACAACTCCGGAATCACCACCGCTGAGCGGCGCCCCCACTCCGGGATCAGGGCTAGTGCTCCGAGATGTCACCACATCTGGATCTCCGCTAGTGCTCCGCGGCGTCTCCACACCGGGATCACCACCCGCGCCCAGCGGCGTCTCCACACCGGGATCAGCACCAGCATCCTGCGAGCCCCCGCGCCAGGACCAGACTGTGGAAGGTCACTCTGTGTCCTCAAAGGTGACCCAACTAGGCTCAGGTTAACGTCAGATAAATCTGCGTCATCACGAGTCATTATAGGTTTCTTTGCACGCCCAGACCGTTGCCGGCCAGCATCAACCGGCCCATCCACTACCCCTTCCACCCCTGACGAAGGATCAGTCCCACCTGCGTTTCCCGCCTCGCTGTTCACATTTTCCAGCTCCTGTTCCGGGCACTGGCGCGGCTTGAGCCTATTGTGGTGAACCCTCAATATTTGGCCAGTACCCTCCAGGCGTATAGTGTAATTAAGCTCTCCGTGAATGGACACAATAACGGCCGGCTTCCATGGCCGAACAAATTTGTAATATTCTCCTCGTTTCGGAACGTTTTTGAAAAGAGACACCTTGTCTCCAATTTGATAAGAAAACGTGTTCAACTTTTTCTCATAGATCCGCTTGTTTCTCGCGTTACTAGAGTGGGACATACGGATAGCCTCGCGATAAGCAGTACGTAGCCCCGCACACAATTTGTCGACATAGGACGCCACAGAGGTAGACTTCGACGCACGAGCTGCGTCGATTTCGACGTCGACAGGCAGGCGAGGCTCACGACCGAGCATTAGAAAGAACGGACTATAGCCCAACGACTTGTGCACCTGTGAACGATAGCCCAACATCAGGAGAGGTAGGTGCTGATCCCACTCATTGTGGTTGTCGTCCAGGTATTTGGACAACATACCGAGAACGGTCCTCATCATCCGTTCACACCGGCTATTACCCTGAGGATGAAAGCTGGTGGTGCTGGTTTTGCGAATACCCATGAGTCGACACACCTCTGCGATCAACTCACCTCTGAAATTTGCCGCACAATCTGAATGCAGTTGTTTGGGACAACCAAATCGAGAGAACAGCTCATGAGTGAGAACACGGGCTACCGTAGTAGCAGTCATGTCTGGGAGAGGGAAAACCTCCACCCACCTGGTGAAGTGGTCACAACATACTAGCAAATGTTTGTTTCCGCGCGCTGTGGAGGGGAGGGAAGTCAGGAAATCGATCGACACGATTTCCCAGGGCTCAGAAGCATGCAATTCCCCCATCGGTGCTCGTGGCTGAGGAATTGGCGACTGGCGCGAACCGCACTTGTCACACTCTGCACAGAACCTGCGAATGTCTGCAGTCATTGCAGGCCACCAGAAGCGAAGCCGCGCCTGTGCAAGCAACTTTTCCGCGCTGAAGTGGCCGCCTGTGGGACCCGAATGCATGGAAGTCAAAATGCCTGGCACCAGCGACCTGGGAGCTACGATCTGGAGCTGCTCCGGTCCGTGAGGGCGCGTTCGACACACCCTGAACAAAACGCCCTCCAGCAAGCGGAATCTGTCCCACTGCCGCAACAGAGGCCGCATTTCAGCTGCCACATCACGCTTCAGCGGTCGGCTTCCAGAACTCAAATGACGGCAAATATCTGCTATCAACTGATCATTCTTCTGTTCGACCTGGATGAAACTCATCGACCAGTCATCGCTGGACACGTGGCGACATGCATCAGCGGTGTCAGTTTGACACGACGCATCTCTGACCTCAGATGGGCGTCTACTCAAAGCGTCTGCAACTACATTTTGGGCACCAGGCCTGAAAACAATGTCAAACTGAAAGCCACCGAGAATATCTAGCCACCTAGCGAGCATACCTGAAGGGTTTTTAAAATTTAGCAACCATTGAAGGCTGCTGTGGTCCGTTCGAAGCCGAAATTTCTTGCCTAAAAGGTAATGCGAGAACTCCTGAGTAAATACAACACAGGCAAGAAGTTCCTTTTTAGTAGTAGAGTAATTTCTCTGCGCTTTCGACAAGCGATGGCTCCCAAATGCTACGACTCGCTCTACACCGTCTTGCTCCTGGAGCAGGACAGCGCCAATCCCTTCGTCGCTGGCGTCGCAGTCCAGTGTAAAGGCGGCCGCGTCGTCACCGAACCGGGGAAATGCCACCAGAGGAGCCTCACTGAGAGACCGCTTTAAGCTCTCGAAGGCACGCTGAGCCTCATCAGTCCACCGGAATTGCGTGTCCCGAGCAGTTAGGCGGAAGAGGGGAGCAGAAATTTGCGCAAATTTTTCCACATACTTTCTAAAATAAGACGACAAACCCAAGAAGCCAGAGAGCTGCTTTGCTGTCCGTGGCACTGGCCACTCACGCACCTTCTTGATTTTCTCGGGATCTGTGGCCATGCCGTCGCCAGACACTACATGACCAAGAAATGTCACCCGCTTCCGAAAGAACTGGCACTTTCGAAGATTTAACGTGAGACCTGCTGAGTTGAGGCGGGACAGTGCTGAGTCCAATCCATTCAATACCTCTGTGAAACTGTTGCCGTGTACAATTATGTCGTCAAAATAAGTCACGCACGTTTTCGGGGTCAGGTCGCCGAGAACGATATCGAGCAGCTTCGCGCAAGTGAAGGGTGCTGAGCTGAGCCCAAAGCAAACTCGGGTGTACCGGAAGTTACCGAACGGAGTGGTAATGGTAGTTTTGTCTTGATCAGCTGGGTCTATGGGCATCTGGTGATACGCCGAGTTCATGTCAAGTGTGCAGTACAACGAAGAACCAGCCAAAGCCTCCAGCGAGTCGTCAATGCGGGCTATTGGATAAGCGGGAAGTCTGGTGATCGAGTTGAGCCTTCTAAGATCAGCACAAATTCTATTGTCACCATTTTTCTTTTTGACCACACAAATGGGTGATGCCCAGCTACTATCAGATTTTTCTAAAATTCCCTGACCCACTAGCTCGTCCAGCTGAGCCCGCACCTCGTCTCTCAGATGAGGCGGCAAGCGACGTGGGGTCTGCCTGATGGGAGAATGATCTCCGGTTTCAATTTTGTGGCTCACCGCGTCTGTAACACCTATATGACCATCAAACATCGGTTCGTATTTTTTCAGCACAGCAAGAAACGCTTTACGCTGCCCGTCTGAGAGTGCACAACCGTCCCAATCAATCATGCCCTCCAAACTGGACAAAGACGCGGGCTCATTGTCCGGCAACAACTGCTCTACAAAACCAACCTCAAGATCAGCAACTTCCGAGTGTTTTGGAATAGTGATGTGCTCAGTTGTGACATTACGCACCAGGAGGGGCACCGTTGAGCGACCTACATCCACAATGCACCGCACCACCTCCACCCCAGGGTGGCTCCACGTGGGCTCTGCCACCGCCGGCCCGCTGTACCCACAGTTGTGGACGTATGTCGGAATAATCAGCTCTGACCCCGGCGGAACCGAAAAATCTTTCCCCACCACCATCTTTCCCACAGAAGTAATCTCAGCCGATACCGTCCGAACAGACTCTCCGGGGGCAACCAGCAGCACTCTCCTGCGGAGATCGATCACACAAGGAACATGTTGCAGAAAGTCCAAGCCCAGAAGGCATGGGGTATCAATGGCCTCGGAAACAAAAAACGGAATCATATGAGAGATTCCTCCCAATTCGAATTTAACGGTCACTCTTCCTGACAGGGAAAGAGGATCTTTGGGAGGCTGTCCTAGCCCGAGTACTGGTTTTGAGCAGTTTCACGCCAGTGAAGGAATCGAATACAGACTGATGCAATATGCTGATCGTAGAGCCTGTGTCAAGCAAACATCTGGTGACTGTACCAGACACTCTAGCTTCAAATGTCAAGTCATCCCGCAAGTGAATGCTGCCTGTCGCCCCATCTGGACAGCCGCCGCTCCCTACTGGCTCTGCCGCGCGCGGCTGGGGCCTCCCGCTCCGGGACCGTGAGCGGGGGCCCCCGGCCCGTTTTCCGAACGATCGGTGCGACAGACACGAGCCAAATGTCCTGCTTGTCCGCAGCTGTAGCACATGCGATTACGCAATCGGCACGAAGCCGCCAAGTGCCCCAGGGAACCACAGACGAAACACGCTCTGGTTGGGCCCCGGTGGCGCCCATCAACAGGTCCGAGGCGAGTCGTACCGGAGGGCGGAGCCGCCTCTGCCGAGACCGGTACACCTGCTGGGTTCGGCGCGCTAACGCGTCGCTCAAGCTGCTCTAGGCGGGTCAGGATCTGCTGCAGCACCGACGGCTGATCGTCGGCGACCTGTCTTACAGGGTGCGAGCGCAAACTTTCGCCCCGCATCATGCTTCGGACCCTCTCGACAGCAGCCGGGAACGAATCAATGCCATTGGATACCACATCAATTTGATATGACTCTGGCAGGGCTGCCAGGAAGCAATTTAACCGGAGCATGTCATTGTCGCTGCCCGGAAATGCATCTTGCACTAGCTTTCGAAATTTTATGACAAAAACGTCCAGGGATTCGTGGGGATCGAACCGCAACTGTCTGAGTTTGGCATGAGCATCGAGAGCACTGGGCTTCTCGAACAAAGCGCTCAGACCATCCACGGTCTGCTTATACGATTTCCGCTGCTCTCCCGTCAGAGACTCGTATGCATCTCGAGCCACCCCTGACAGACAAAGCGGCAAAAACGTGAGGCGTGTATCATCATTCCAATTATGAAGAGAGGAAAATCCCTCGAAATCGGACAGGAATCGGGAAAACTTCCCCTCCCCGGAGAACTTGGGAGATGCCATCGTGATCCCTCCTAACCGTACCCTCGCTCCCTGTGCCCCACCAGCAGTTCCCTCGGTCCCACCATGACCTTCAGCCCCCTCATTTTTCATGGTGACAAGAAAATATGAACACACACTTAGCTTTTACGGAGTCACCAGACAGCTGATCGGGGCACCAGACAGCTGATCGGGGCACCAGACAGCTGATCGGGGCACCAGACAGCTGATCGGGGCACCAGACAGCTGATCGTGGCACCACCGGCAACAGCAGGCGTGGCACCACCGGCAACAGCAGGCGTGCGGCCGACAGGCGAGCGGCCGACAGGCGAGCGGCCGACAGGCGAGCGGCCGACAGACGAGCGGCCGACAGGCGAGCGGCCGACAGACGAGCGGCCGACAGACGAGTGGCCGACAGACGAGCGGCCGACGAGCGGCCGACAGACGAGCGGCCGACAGACGAGCGGTCGACAGACGAGCGGCCGACAGACGAGCGGCCGACAGACGAGTGGCCGACAGACAAGCGGGCCGGCAGACGAGCGGCCGACAGACGAGCGGCCGACAGACGAGCGGCCGACAGACGAGCGGCCGACAGACGAGTGGTCGACAGACGAGCGGTCGACAGACGAGCGGTCGACAGACGAGCGGTCGACAGACGAGCGGTCGACAGACGAGCGGGCCGGCAGACGAGCGGGCCGACAGACGAGCGGGCCGGCAGACGAGCGGGTCGGCAGACGAGCGGCTGCGATAGAGAGCGGGTCGGCAGACGACGTTCACCAGATGTGCACCCGCAGACGTCTTGCACCAGCAGCAGTCGTGTACCAGTTGATCACGAAAGAGCGCGGGTTCAATTTAAGACGCTGTCACCAATGTAATCTTGCTTAATACGCAGCTTCGTTTTGGGCCTTTATTGCCGTTAACAACCGCAATCCGCACCACACTCACACAGCGCGTCACAGCACATCCGCACCGCGTCACGGTCTCCGCCAGCATCCCCCCCGCCGAGCGCGGCCGGGACCCCGGTCACCTCGGCACGCTCGGCGCCACCCAATCACCGCTCAGCCTGGTCACGTGCAGGCTGACCGGACCAGCGCCTCAGGCCACCGGACCACGCACGCGCCCGAGCATGGTCGCCGGGGACCGGTCCGAGCGCCCGGCCGAGAATCAGCCAGACCATAACCTTACAGACACACTGTCTCGCCAGTCAGATACAGACCGGCGACACACTGACTCGCCAGTCAGATACAGACCGGCGACACACTGCCTCGCCAGTCAGATACAGACCGGCGACACACTGCCTCGCCAGTCAGATACAGACCGGCGACACACTGTCTCGCCAGTCAGATACAGACCGGCGTACCGACACACTGCCTCGCCAGTCAGATACAGACCGGCGTACCGACACACTGCCTCGCCAGTCAGATACAGACCGGCAACACACTGTCTCGCCAGTCAGATACAGACCGGCGACACACTGCCTCGCCAGTCAGATACAGATCGGCGTACCGACACACTGCCTCGCCAGTCAGATACAGACCGGCGTACCGACACACTGCCTCGCCAGTCAGATACAGACCGGCGACACACTGCCTCGCCAGTCAGATACAGACCGGCGACACACTGCCTCGCCAGTCAGATACAGACCGGCGACACACTGCCTCGCCATTCAGATACAGACCGGCGTACCGACACACTGCCTCGCCAGTCAGATACAGACCGGCAACACACTGTCTTGCCAGTCAGATACAGACCGGCGACACACTGCCTCGCCAGTCAGATACAGATCGGCGTACCGACACACTGCCTCGCCAGTCAGATACAGACCGGCGTACCGACACACTGCCTCGCCAGTCAGATACAGACCGGCGACACACTGCCTCGCCAGTCAGATACAGACCGGCGTACCGACACACTGCCTCGCCAGTCAGATACAGACCGGCGACACACTGCCTCGCCAGTCAGATACAGACCGGCGTACCGACACACTGTCTCGCCAGTCAGATACAGACCGGCGACACACTGCCTCGCCAGTCAGATACAGACCGGCGTACCGACACACTGCCTCGCCAGTCAGATACAGACCGGCGTACCGACCCACTGCCTCGCCAGTCAGATACAGACCGGCGACACACTGTCTCGCCAGTCAGATACAGACCGGCGTACCGACACACTGTCTCGCCAGTCAGATACAGACCGGCGACACACTGCCTCGCCAGTCAGATACAGACCGGCGACACACTGCCTCGCCAGTCAGATACAGACCGGCGTACCGACCCACTGCCTCGCCAGTCAGATACAGACCGGCGACACACTGTCTCGCCAGTCAGATACAGACCGGCGTACCGACACACTGTCTCGCCAGTCAGATACAGACCGGCGACACACTGCCTCGCCAGTCAGATACAGACCGGCGTACCGACACACTGCCTCGCCAGTCAGATACAGACCGGCGTACCGACACACTTCCTCGCCAGTCAGATACAGACCGGCGTACCGACACACTTCCTCGCCAGTCAGATCCAGACCGGCGTACCGACACACTGCCTCGCCAGTCAGATACAGACCGGCGACACACTGTCACGCCAGTCAGATACAGACCGGCGACACACTGTCTCGCCAGTCAGATACAGACCGGCGACACACTGTCTCGCCAGTCAGATACAGACCGGCGTACCGACACACTGCCTCGCCAGTCAGATACAGACCGGCGACACACTGTCTCGCCAGTCAGATACAGACCGGCGTACCGACACACTGCCTCGCCAGTCAGATACAGACCGGCGACACACTGCCTCACCAGTCAGATACAGACCGGCGACACACTGCCTCGCCAGTCAGATACAGACCGGCGACACACTGTCTCGCCAGTCAGATACAGACCGGCGTACCGACACACTGCCTCGCCAGTCAGATACAGACCGGCGACACACTGTCTCGCCAGTCAGATACAGACCGGCGACACACTGCCTCGCCAGTCAGATACAGACCGGCGACACACTGCCTCGCCAGTCAGATACAGACCGGCGTACCGACACACTGCCTCGCCAGTCAGATACAGACCGGCGACACACTGTCTCGCCAGTCAGATACAGACCGGCGACACACTGCCTCGCCAGTCAGATACAGACCGGTGTACCGACCCACTGCCTCGCCAGTCAGATACAGACCGGCGACACACTGTCTCGCCAGTCAGATACAGACCGGCGTACCGACACACTGTCTCGCCAGTCAGATACAGACCGGCGTACCGACACACTGCCTCGCCAGTCAGATACAGACCGGCGACACACTGTCTCGCCAGTCAGATACAGACCGGCGACACACTGTCTCGCCAGTCAGATACAGACCGGCGACACACTGCCTCGCCAGTCAGATACAGACCGGTGTACCGACCCACTGCCTCGCCAGTCAGATACAGACCGGCGACACACTGTCTCGCCAGTCAGATACAGACTGACGTACCGACACACTGCCTCGCCAGTCAGATACAGACCGGCGTACCGACACACTGTCTCGCCAGTCAGATACAGACCGGCGTACCGACCCACTGCCTCGCCAGTCAGATACAGACCGGCGACACACTGTCTCGCCAGTCAGATACAGACCGGCGTACCGACACACTGTCTCGCCAGTCAGATACAGACCGGCGACACACTGCCTCACCAGTCAGATACAGACCGGCGACACACTGCCTCGCCAGTCAGATACAGACCGGCGACACACTGCCTCGCCAGTCAGATCCAGACCGGCGACACACTGTCTCGCCAGTCAGATACAGACCGGCGACACATTGTCTCGCCAGTCAGATACAGACCGGCGTACCGACACACTGCCTCGCCAGTCAGATACAGACCGGCGACACACTGTCTCGCCAGTCAGATACAGACCGGCGTACCGACACACTTCCTCGCCAGTCAGATACAGACCGGCGACACACTGTCTCGCCAGTCAGATACAGACCGGCGACACACTGCCTCGCCAGTCAGATACAGACCGGCGACACACTGCCTCGCCAGTCAGATACAGACCGGCGTACCGACACACTGCCTCGCCAGTCAGATACAGACCGGCGACACACTGTCTCGCCAGTCAGATACAGACCGGCGACACACTGCCTCGCCAGTCAGATACAGACCGGTGTACCGACACACTGTCTCGCCAGTCAGATACAGACCGGCGACACACTGCCTCGCCAGTCAGATACAGACCGGCGTACCGACACACTGCCTCGCCAGTCAGATACAGACCGGCGACACACTGTCTCGCCAGTCAGATACAGACCGGCGTACCGACACACTGTCTCGCCAGTCAGATACAGACCGGCGTACCGACACACTGCCTCGCCAGTCAGATACAGACCGGCGACACACTGTCTCGCCAGTCAGATACAGGCCGGTGTACCGACACACTGTCTCGCCAGTCAGATACAGACCGGCGTACCGACACACTGTCTCGCCAGTCAGATACAGACCGGCGACACACTGTCTCGCCAGTCAGATACAGACCGGTGTACCGACACACTGTCTCGCCAGTCAGATACAGACCGGCGTACCGACACACTGTCTCGCCAGTCAGATACAGACCGGCGACACACTGTCTCGCCAGTCAGATACAGACCGGTGTACCGACACACTGTCTCGCCAGTCAGATACAGACCGGCGACACACTGCCTCGCCAGTCAGATACAGACCGGCGACACACTGCCTCACCAGTCAGATACAGACCGGCGTACCGACACACTGCCTCGCCAGTCAGATACAGACCGGCGACACACTGCCTCGCCAGTCAGATACAGACCGGCGACACACTGTCTCGCCAGTCAGATACAGACCGGCGACACACTGCCTCGCCAGTCAGATACAGACCGGCGACACACTGCCTTGCCAGTCAGATCCAGACCGGCGTACCGACACACTGTCTCGCCAGTCAGATACAGACCGGCGACACACTGCCTCGCCAGTCAGATACAGACCGGCGACACACTGTCTCGCCAGTCAGATACAGACCGACGACACACTGCCTCGCCAGTCAGATACAGACCGGCGTACCGACACACTGCCTCGCCAGTCAGATACAGACCGGCGACACACTCCCTCGCCAGTCAGATACAGACCGGCGTACCGACACACTGCCTCGCCAGTCAGATCCAGACCGGCGTACCGACACACTGCCTCGCCAGTCAGATACAGACCGGCGACACACTGTCACGCCAGTCAGATACAGACCGGCGTACCGACACACTGCCTCGCCAGTCAGATACAGACCGGCGTACCGACACACTGCCTCGCCAGTCAGATACAGACCGGCGTACCGACACACTGTCTCGCCAGTCAGATACAGACCGGCGTACCGACACACTGTCTCGCCAGTCAGATACAGACCGGCGTACCGACACACTGCCTCGCCAGTCAGATACAGACCGGCGACACACTTCCTCGCCAGTCAGATACAGACCGGCGACACACTGCCTCGCCAGTCAGATACAGACCGGCGACACACTGCCTCGCCAGTCAGATACAGACCGGCGACACACTGCCTCGCCAGTCAGATACAGACCGGCGTACCGACACACTGTCTCGCCAGTCAGATACAGACCGGCGACACACTGCCTTGCCAGTCAGATACAGACCGGCGACACACTGCCTCGCCAGTCGGATACAGACCGGCGACACACTGCCTCGCCAGTCAGATACAGACCGGCGACACACTGCCTCGCCAGTCAGATACAGACCGGCGACACACTGTCTCGCCAGTCAGATACAGACCGGCGACATACTGTCTCGCCAGTCAGATACAGATCGGCGACATACTGTCTCGCCAGTCAGATACAGATCGGCGACACACTGCCTCGCCAGTCAGATACAGACCGGCGACACACTGCCTCGCCAGTCAGATACAGACCGGCGACACACTGTCTCGCCAGTCAGATACAGACCGGCGACATACTGTCTCGCCAGTCAGATACAGATCGGCGACATACTGTCTCGCCAGTCAGATACAGATCGGCGACACACTGCCTCGCCAGTCAGATACAGACCGGCGACACACTGTCTCGCCAGTCAGATACAGACCGGCGACATACTGCCTTGCCAGTCAGATACAGACCGGCGACACACTGTCTCGCCAGTCAGATACAGACCGGCGACATACTGCCTTGCCAGTCAGATACAGACCGGCGACACACTGCCTCGCCAGTCAGATACAGACCGGCGACACACTGCCTTGCCAGTCAGATCCAGACCGGCGTACCGACACACTGTCTCGCCAGTCAGATACAGACCGGCGACACACTGCCTCGCCAGTCAGATACAGACCGGCGACACACTGCCTCGCCAGTCAGATACAGCCCGGCGTACCGACACACTGTCTCGCCAGTCAGATACAGACCGGCGACACACTGCCTCGCCAGTCAGATACAGACCGGCGACACACTGTCTCGCCAGTCAGATACAGACCGGCGTACCGACACACTGTCTCGCCAGTCAGATACAGACCGGCGACACACTGCCTCGCCAGTCAGATACAGACCGGCGACACACTGCCTCGCCAGTCAGATACAGACCGGCGTACCGACACACTGCCTCGCCAGTCAGATACAGACCGGCGACACACTGCCTCGCCAGTCAGATACAGACCGGCGACACACTGTCTCGCCAGTCAGATACAGACCGGCGACACACTGCCTCACCAGTCAGATACAGACCGGCGACACACTGCCTCGCCAGTCAGATCCAGACCGGCGTACCGACACACTGCCTCGCCAGTCAGATACAGACCGGCGTACCGACACACTGCCTCGCCAGTCAGATACAGACCGACGACACACTGCCTCGCCAGTCAGATACAGACCGGCGTACCGACACACTGTCTCGCCAGTCAGACACATACCGGCGACACACTGCCTCGCCAGTCAGATACAGACCGGCGACACACTGCCTCGCCAGTCAGACACAGACCGGCGTGCCGACACACTGCCTCGCCAGTCAGATACAGCCCGGCGTACCGACACACTGTCTCGCCAGTCAGATACAGACCGGATAGGGTCTTCTGCAATAGCTATCGGGGACGCTCCGAGTCCACCTCGGAATCCAGCACGGGGTTCAGTCTGGAAGTTAGCTTCTATCTCGAAATCCATCACCGAGGTTAGGCCGGAATTCAGCTCCGAGGTTAGGGTCGTATTCCATCTCCGTGGTTGGCCGGAATCCATCTCCGTGGTTGGCCGGAATCCATCTCCGTGGTTAGGACGGAATACGACTCCGATATTAGCACGGAATACGGCTCGGGGTTGGTGCAGGAATTCAGCTCCGAGGTCAGACCAGAATTTATCCTGGAGTCCAGCTACTAATCCGGTGCAGCCGGGAATCCCAACACTTCAGGCGGCAACAGGCGACCGATGCCGCGGTTAAAAAAGTCCTCGAATGCACAGCGGAATGCCTCATTCCTAGCACCAGGAAAATTATTCCTGTAAATAGCTATAAATTGCACATAAATAGCTACGTAAATCCAGCTGAACTATACACAGTTTGAGGTGACTTGTATGAAATCTCAGCGTTGCTGATGCCCGCCACAGAAGTCTCGGTGAACCTGTGTGTCGCCGACACGCTGGCTCGTGATAATTTACATGGTTCTCTACAAAATTCGAGCTTTTAATCAAGGTAGCAGGAATGAATTTCGAACGTTAGAATTGGTCAAAATACCGCAGATGATAAGTTTATTTCTTTAAAAAAAAGTTAATGGTAGGCCGTCCCTGACATATTCCATAAAAGTAATATTGCTCAGTTCCCACTATGCTATAGACGGGCAGAACCTGCTTGAAATCCACCGTACAGATCCATAAGGCCACGCACCGCATACCTAAATGTTCACAGTGGCGGATCCAGGGGGGGTCACGGGGGTCATGAACCCCCCCCCCCATTGGGCCGCGAAGGAGCACCATTGCGCCATACCACCGCGCCGGGGCACCACCAAAAATAAAGCAAAAAAAAAAATCCCCAAAAATAAGATAAAATCCCAAAATCTCTAAAATGTAAAAACAAAACCACAAAAATCCGCACCGCTACGTAACGCAAATTATTCAGTGTTCTTTGAACCAGCGGCACCACCGCGCCGGTGTACCAGGGGCACCACCGTGCCGGCGTACCAGTGCCACGACCACGCTGGCGTACCAGGGGCACCACCGTGCCGGTAGGCGGCACTGTGTGGCGAGGGGGCACCGTGCCTCCCTGCATTCAGGAGGGGAAACAATGGCCTGGTGCCGCCATGAAATCACAAACATTGGTCGCTGGGATTTTATTTTATTTCGCGAAATGATGCTAAATTAGAACTGCTAAATTAAACAAAAAAAGTCCGTTAATGCCTCCCGGCTATGAAGGGGCACCAACGTGCCTTTATACCAGTGGCAACAACGTATCGGACTCGAGGGGCCCTGAGGGCCCTCGGGAGTCGGGATCCGCTTCCATAGGCGGTGGAACAGGGGCGGGGGGGGGGGGGGGGGGCACCGGGCACCGTGCCCCTTGAATCCAGGAGCCTGGGGAGGCGGGGCACCAATGTCCTGGTGTCCCCATTCAATTGCTGAAAACCCACCTATTTTATGCAAAATGGTGCAAAATTAAGAGACAAAAAACGCGCCGCTTCGCGGCTCATATTACATAAGTACGTCCTGATAAATCCTCGATGTCACGATGTTTGTTGACTATCTTTTTTTTGTCGCGAACGAACCCATAGAGCCCGCCATTTTTTTTATATATAATGTGGTTCATCGCTGAAAATCCATGAAACGTATTTGAAACTGGTAAGCAACTGCACCCAAGCTGTTATAATTTTGTGATAAAAAAGTCGAGAAATATCACATTGTTGTGCCACTACGGCGAAATTACTTCTATCTTTGCAGTTGAAGAATCTCATTGATTGGTGCCCTTGGGCTGATACATATAGATTATATAACCTTTCGAATTGTTTAGAGCCCGTAGTTATCCAGACAAAACAAAAATCTGGGCCGCTACGCGGCGAAAATCATTCAGTGTTATTTTCCAGTACAAAAGGGTCTAATATGGATGCACATACTGGCGGCGGCAGGAGGGGGGGGGGACATGGGGCCATGGCCCCACCTTTGGCCTTAAATGGGGGGGGGGGGGCAACATGTCTTTTGGCCCCACCTTTTGCTCCAGACATATTTTCTCGGTTTGACCCTGCATCTTGGTTCCAATAGCAAAAATTAGTTCTCCGGCCCGCTCAAAACCTCAAATTGTAACTATTAACTAAAAACTAACTATTATTGCACCTCAAATTGTGCAATAATAGTTGTGTGGGTGTCCATTTTGCGTAAATAACATTGGTAGTTGAGTTTAAGTGCAGCTTTTGTGACATTTGAGCTTTTGTGTCAATTAAATAAAATGCTGAAATAGGGGCACCCTCAAAATATAGTGGACCAAATCCGTTGGCTTTCATATTTGGGTATAGCCTATATATAGGTACCTATATATAGGTAGGGGCCAGTGGCGGATCTACGGTTGGGCAAAATGGGCAATTGCCCCCCCCCCCCACGAAATATCGGTAGGCAAACGTATGTTTTTGCCCCCCCCCCAAACCGATCCGGCAGGTTATGATTTTTGTTCTGGTACAGTGGCGGATAAATCTTCTTCGAAAATACGATGTTTTATATTATTTTTACATGAAATTGCTTCTTATTTTTACATGGGGAGACAACCAAAAAAAAAACACAGTAAGACACAAAAAAAATGCCGTCCGACCATTTTTAATTTTCTTGAAAAGTTGTGCACTGGAGGTTTCAAGGGTGGGGAATTCATTGGTGGTAACCAAAAAAATCCACAAAAATACGTTTTCCAAGATACGGCCTTCCGTATTTTCCCAAGTTCACTGTGCAGGCCTCATTTTGACGACCAATAACTCCGAGACTAAAAATGCGATTTTGATTAACATTTTTTGTTTCGATCAAGATTAGTCGAAGAACAATTTGGCAATCATGGAGTTTCTATTTTTCACGTGATTTCGTGACCTACTTTTGCGCCGTGACCTTGACCTATTGGAAACTGGAATTAAAATGTCCGTCTGATGAAGATTTGAGCTTCATTGATGTCCTTTCGTATAAAAAAGTGGGGTTCGACCTGTACAAATCATTTTTGAGTCATGCAATGCTGCATAATACGCTATTTGGGCACCTGTCCGTCGATAACTTCGCATCTACTTGACATACGCTTTCGAAACAAAGTCCAGAGTGACTCCTGACGACGAAACCTCTCGGTTGGTGCCTGTTACACCGACATCAGGTCGCCATATGACCTGCCAGGCCAATACAACGTAACGTCCCCAAACAGCGTATTGTGTGCATTGCAAGGCTCAAAAGTAGTTTTTACAGATCGAACCCCACTTTTTATATTTTGTATACGAAAGGACATCAAGGAAATCAAATCGTCATCAGACGAAAAAAACATAATTTCAGTTTCCAACAGGTCAAGGTCACGGCGCAAAAATGTAGGTACGAGGTCACGGGACAAAATGAAAATAGAAAATCGAGATTGCCAAATTGTTCTTTCACTAATCCCGATCCAAACAATAAACAGATACTTCTTTAGTCTCGGAGTTATTGGTCGTCAAAATTAGGCCTGCACAGTGAACTTGGGAAAATACGGAAGACCGTATTTTGGAAAATGTTTTTTGGGGGAATTTTTGGTCACCACCCATGAACTCCCCGCCCTTGAAACCCCCAATGCACAACTTTTCAAGAAAATTAGAAATGGTCAGACGGCACCCAGCGGTTGTCTTACTGTTGAATGCCCCACATGTGATCTTAGGTCAGATCACGTGATTTTATCATGTGGCCATTTAAAATTCGGAGTTTGTTTTTTGCCAGAATCGACCTCGATATATTGACCTTCGATGGTAAGAAATTAGAGATAGGGTTTTCCTATCTGTACTTTTTGTTGTTGAAAAATCATGGTCTTCGGTATAACTTTGCACATAATGATTGTGCTAGAGAGCTTAAAGGAAATAGTTCACCTTCGGAACATTTTTCAGAACACGATTTTATTATATTTTGTAATACAGTTTCTTTTTTCTTTTCAAAAATGGTCCTACATCGCGCCAATTCAGGACAGAAGGTCGTAAATTATTAATGGTATGGTGTGCGTTATTGGTCTGCGCATGCTCCATGCAGTGCTGGCACTCTCAGACGGTACGGTATATCATATATGCGCCGCATTCCTTCGCCAAAGTCAAATATCTTCGGCTGGAGAGTCTTTTCAGCCAAGAAAAGTTGCAGATAAGGATTTCTCAACACGGGCTACAAAACTGCTATTTCAGTTCAAAATCCCATGTTGAAGGTGAACTATTTCCTTTAAAGGAAATAGTTCACCTTCGGAAAATTTTCAGAACACGATTTTATTATATTTTTTAATACAGTTCTTTTTTTCTTTTCAAAATGGTCCTACATCGCGCCAATTCAGGACAGAAGGTCGTAAATTATTAATGTTATGGTGTGCGTTATTGGTCTGCGCATGCTCAGACCAGTGCTGGCACTCTCAGACGGTACGGTATATCATATATGCGCCGCATTCCATCCTTTCATCGACATCGGCCCTGGGACGACTACCAGCCAGCCTTCGCCAGCCCTCCACCGCTTCCGGGTGCGGAACCCTGACCACGTGCGTGTGGCAGAGTTGTAGACCCTTAGATAGGTAGACTTTATATATTTTTAAGTAGGTAGATTCATTAGATACAAATTTTTTATTGGCAATAGGCCTCCTCCACGGTTTAGGTCCCCTCCAGTCTTGGGAAGTTAATTTGCAGTTGCCAACACGTTCTGTCGTGTGTGGCAAGTTAACGTAACCAGTTAGCCCCCATCCTATCCCCTCCTGAGCCACGACGATGGCTACCCCCCCCCCCCCCCCCCCCCCCGGAACCCCGCCCCCCCCCCCCCCCCCCCCCGACCCGCCCGACCCCCCTCCGGGGTTCCCCGGCGCGCGACCGCGCGCCCCCCTGGACGGTCCCCCTCCCAGCCCCCCTCAGGGGCCCCGCCCGCCCCCTCCCAGCCCCCCTCAGGGGCCCCGCCCGCCTCGTCCAGGGGCCTGGCACTCGCCGGACTCCCGTCCCCCCGACCCGCCCGACCCCCCTCTGGGGTCCCCCGGTGCGCGACCGCGCACTCCCCAGGCCGGTTCCACTCCCCGCTCCCCTCAGGGGCCTCCCAGGAACCGACCCGGAGCACGGCTCCCCCCGACCCCACCCCCCGAACGGGCCCGCTCGCCTCCTTATGTGGCGAACGGATGGATTGCCATTTAGGACAATCAACCCGTTCACGGTCCGGCGCTGGCTGGTCGCCATCTGTGGCGACGACGTAGCCAGCGCAAAACCCATCCGGTCAGGAGCCCTCCTGATCGAGACGCTGACGTCCCAACAGAACGTCAGCATCATGGGTCGGACAAACTTCATCGGAACCAAGGTCGCCGTGGAAGCCCCGGCGCACCTGAACTCCGTGGAGGGTCTGGCATGGTGCCCAGACGTGGCCACGCTCTCGGAGGACAACCTCCTCCGAGAACTCGCACACCAAGGGGTGTGCGAGGTCACGCGCCTATCGCCAACGAAGCGGCGACCGGATCAGCCCAACCCGCTGATTCGGCTCCGCTTCAAGGGCAGGGAGCTGCCTACCCACATCCACTGTGGGTACGTGGCTGCCCCTGTCAGGGAGTGGATCCCGCCCCCCCCCCCCCCCGGCAGTGTCAGCAGTGCTGGCACTACGGCCACCTGAAGTGGTCGTGCCGGGTGCGCACCGCCACCTGTGGTCGGTGCGCCGGGGAGCACGGCACCGAAGGGTGCACGCGCGCAGCACGCTGCGCCACGTGCGACCAGGCCCACCCGGCCTGGGACCGCCAGTGTAGGGCCTGGGGCCTCGCTCGCGAGGCGGAGCGCCTGAAGCGCGAAGAAAAGCGCGACAGTCGGCGCCCACCGGACGCCCCGCCCTCCTTCCTCAACCCAGGCCTCGCCCCCAGCGCTTGGCCGCCCCTCCCCCCCTCCCGGAACCTCCCCCACCCCACCGGCCTCCCGCCAGACCCCCCCAACCACCAGACCCCCCGACCACCATGCCAGTCCCACGCAGACCTCGAACGTGTCGCTGCCGCCGATCCACCGGCACCACGCTCCCCAGCCCAACCAGCCGAGCCGAACACCGACTCAGGCCCCGCCTCCCCGGCCTCCGCAGCACCAGCGGAGCGCCGATCCTCGGAGGACCCCCCCCCCCCCCCCCCCCCTCCTCGGACGACTCTCTCATGAGAGCCGTCTCCCGGCAAGTCGCCCGCAACCCCGCCCAGTCCCCGCCCTCCCGCTCCAGCTCCCGGCCCGCCCGCTCCCCCTCCCCCCTCCCCGACTCTCGGAGAGTGACTCCCACTCCTCCCACTCATGTTCCTCGCGCTCCCAGTCCTCCTCGCCCTCCCGCCCGGCCGCACCTCAACGCAGGTCGAGCCGCCCCCACAGGCGCACAAGAGCGACCGCCAGGAGCGGCTTGGACAGTAAATCTAGATGAATAACAAACAGTCAGAATTCGTCCTCCAATGGAATGTTAGATCTTTAATATCCCATTGGGGGCAATTCAAACATTACGTCTTAAATAATAATCCGTTAGTAGCCGCTGTTCAGGAAACCCATTTTATTGACGCCGACTTTAACAATTATACTCTTAAAATCCACGGTTATAGCCTTTATACAAATAACGTAAATGCATCACCGCGCCGAGGCGGCTCGGCTTTGCTTATTTCAAACCAACTTTTGCATCATCAAATCGACCTTCAAACAACCTTAGACGCAGTCGGCGTTAATATTAAAATCGCTCAGCTAGAACTAACTCTTATCTCAATGTATTTCCGTCCTACTGAGGACATAGACATTGATTCTTTTTCCCAGCTTATTACAAATATTAACACCCCATGTCTGATTATGGGCGATTTCAACGTGCATAGTCGGGCGTGGGGCTGCCTTCGGAACTCTCTCCGAGGCCAAATTATGCTGGACCTGCTGGACCGGCATAATTTGGTCTTCCTTAACGACCAATCACCCACACACGTACACCACTCAGGAGGCGAGGTGACTTACAGCGCCATTGATCTCGCCTTAGTCACACCACGCATCGCGACTCTTTTTACATTTAATGCACAATCTGACCCTCTTTTTAGCGATCATTACCCAATTCACTTAGAACTTCAAGTCCCTTCAGGACAGACAAATTTTTACTCTCTGCCTAGATGGAACCTTCGCAAAGCCGACTGGTCCTCCTTCCAAAAACACATTGACACTAGTCACCCCGCAGACTCCCAGACCGACATTAACACATTTTTAAACACTATTCTCGCATCAGCACACCAGCACATTCCACACACACGCACACACACACAACACCACCCGAGGCAGCGTACTGCCCCGTGGTGGAACACAGAATGCCAAAGAGCTGTTGCCCTCCGGAAAAGAGCATTTCGAAAATTTCAATCTTGTATAACTGCAGAAAACGAACACGAAGTACGGAAAACCCGCTCTTTGGCTAAAACAATCATTGACAAAGCAAAAAAAGAATCTTGGCAGGAATTCTCATCTACCTTTAATCGATTTACCTCCCTCTCAAAAATTTGGACATTAATCAGATCGTTTTCAAATAAAAGACCACCGTCATACAAAATCCCACACTTACAAATACACAACACATCTTACACGCTTCCCCTAGAGGTGGCAACACAATTTGCACAACACTACGCTAACATATCATCAACACAACAATGTACACCAACTTTTACTAACCAACTTACGATCAATTTCAACCTATTAGCTTTGACTCTAATAACGTAGAAATATACAACTCTCTTTTTACCAACTCAGAGTTAACGTACGCTATAGGTAAATGTGGTAAAACTTCTGTAGGGCCAGATCAAATTGACTACTCCTTCTTTAAAAACTTGACAGAGACTGGTCTCACCAACTTGCTAACAGCCTTCAATACCATGTGGTTTGACGACACTTTCCCTGAATCTTGGCATAATAGTACGCTAATTCCTATAATTAAACAAATACACAACACATCTTACACGCTTCCCCTAGAGGTGGCAACACAATTTGCACAACACTACGCTAACATATCATCAACACAACAATGTACACCAACTTTTACTAACCAACTTAACGATCAATTTCAACCTATTAGCTTTGACTCTAATAACGTAGAAATATACAACTCTCTTTTTACCAACTCAGAGTTAACGTACGCTATAGGTAAATGTGGTAAAACTTCTGTAGGGCCAGATCAAATTGACTACTCCTTCTTTAAAAACTTGACAGAGACTGGTCTCACCAACTTGCTAACAGCCTTCAATACCATGTGGTTTGACGGCACTTTCCTTGAATCTTGGCATAATAGTACGCTAATTCCTATAATTAAACCTCGCAAACCTAAATCTTCTCCCGCTAGCTATCGCCCTATTTCTCTAACTAGTTGTGCATGTAAACTATTCGAACGCATGGTTAATGGACGCATCAGGACATACATTGAATCAAATAATTTACTTACCCCACACCAAAGTGGTTTTCGACCTGGTCGCTCCACTGCGGACAATTTAGTTGGTCTTATCGACTCTGTCCAGCGCGGCTTTCGAGGGAGAGAGGTCACAGTTGCCCTCTTTCTTGATTTGAGAGCTGCGTTTGACAGAGTCAACAAAACCGCACTTCTAGTAAAGGTCCATAAGGCCGGAATTCGAGGTCAACTCGCCAAATTTATCCAAAACTTTTTAGAAAATAGAACTTTTAATGTAAGGTGCGGCAACACATATTCTCCAAATCAAAATCAGGACCACGGTGTCCCACAGGGATCGGTCCTCTCCCCGACCCTTTTTTTAATTATGATTAACGACATTTTTATTAATATTAACAAGATTTATGTATTTATTTATTTATTTATTGAGTCAACAACCACAGGCACAGGGCCCACTTACGGTTGCAGTCATGCTGCCTCATTCAACAGGAAATTAAAACATTCACAAACTACATGAGTGCACATGGTACATACAATAAGAGAACACAACTATACTGCATAGTAAACACAGCAGCATAAAATAAATACATAAAAGGCGATTAAAATCGCCAGTGAAAGTAGGAACAAACGTGTAAATAAAGCGCTGATACAGGCAAAAACCTAAAAATAGACAAATACATAAAAGCGCCGGTAAAAGTAAATATAAACGTGTAGATATAGCGCTGGTACAGGCAAAAGACCTAAAATAGACAAGTGCAACTTAAAGCCAATGACCGATCACGGGACACAGCTCACAGCAGCGACCTTAACTCAAGTATGTGCCCTGAACATCAGCGAACTTCGTGATGTCAGATCTAAGGGTACGAGACGGCATAAATAAATCCGTCTGAGGGCTGCTGTGTGTGAGCGAGTTAAAGAGATGCGGGAGACGAATCAAGAAGCCCCTCTTTACAGAGTCAACTCTTCCACGAGGTACATGGAAGAGCTCGGGGCGCCGCGTACGTCGACTTGGTGCTGACAGCGGGAACGTTGCCACAATATCAGGGCAGTCTATGTTGCCGCTGAATACTGAGCGCATGAACATTAGATCGGACCGAACGAAACGCGACCTGACCGATGCGCAGCCAAACAGCTCGAGCAATGACACGTAATCAAGTGGTGGACACGCTGCTTGGGTTTTAGATCCCAGCCACATCAGGAAACGGTGTTGAAGGCGCTCCAGCCGGCGCATATGGGTGACCGCAGCGCCTGACCAGATTACGCTACCGTATTCCAGTATGGATCTTACATGGGCCTTGTAGGCGGCGAGGGCTGCGGCATGGTCAAAGTGCGTTTGTTGTGTGCCAGCAGACATCTGCATGCTTCTAATTAGCAGGCCAAGCATGCGGTTAGCTTTAGCGACTGTGGCGTCAACGTGGTCCGCAAATGTAAGCTTGGCGTCTAAAATGACGCCAAGGTCACGCACGCGCACACATCGCTCAAGCTTGTGGCCGTCCAGCACGTACGATACAAGATGAGGTGATGAGCGCAGGGTAAAAGTGATCGTATTGCACTTAGCTGGGTTGAGTTTCAAACGCCAAGTTTTGGACCACAAACTGAGGCGGTCTAAATCGGCCTGGAGGGAATGAGCGTCCTCTGGGGAACTGATTCGGTTGAAAATTTTGATATCGTCTGCATAAGACAGGCACGATGTTTTGATGTGATTAGGAAGGTCAGCGACGTAACAGGTGAACAGAATTGGGCCTAAAATGCTGCCTTCCGGGACCCCGGATAGTACCGGAGCCCAGTCAGAATGTTTCCCATCGAGAATGACTCGCTGGGATCGTTGGCTTAGGTAAGACTCAAGCCAGCTGAGCGCAAGACCTGAGATGTTAAAAGAGCACTTGAGCTTGTGTAAAAGTAGACTATGGCTCACACTCGTAAAGGCGGAAGAATAATCAGTGTAGATTGCGTCAGTTTGCAATCCCTTTGTCAGTGAGGTCCAGCAGTGTTCCAAAAAACAAGCCAAGTTGCTCAGGCAGGAGCGTTTAGGAAGAAAACCGTGCTGAGAAGAAGGCAGTGCTGGAAGGCATGCTTGGAGCAGGCTCTCGCACACTACCTTCTCCAGAATTTTAGAGCAAAGTGTTAATAATGAGATTGGTCTGTAGTTGTCTGGAAGCTTTTTAGAACCATTTTTGAATACAGGAATGATGTTGGCCCGCTTCCAAGATGACGGAAACACCCCGGAGCGCACCGACAATCGACATATGATGTCGATAGGGATCGCAAACTCATCCGCACATTCGTGTAAAATCCTAGCACTGAGGCCATCAGGACCGCAAGCTTTATGTGGGCTTAGCTCGCGCAGGAGCTGTGCCACACGGCCAGGTGGAACGTTAAAAGCAGACAAACCTGGGGCGTTAAGAGCGGGGGCGTCCGGTAAAGCGTCAGTACACGATGCGCTAAACTTTTTAACGAAACACTTGTTGAAGCAATTCGCCCTAGCCGTTGCGTCCTTCACCACCATGCCGTTGCACTCCAAAACGGGAGACACGTGACCACTGGACTTCAAAGATTTAATGAATGTCCAGTATCGCTTAGGATTATCTTTGAATTCTCGCAGAAGTCCCGTCAGATAGTCATGATAACTGGTTCTAACCTCGCGTATAAAATCTGCTCTAAGATCGACAAAGGTCTCAAATTTGCAATGTACGCTGATGACCTGGCGGTGTGGTTCTCGCACCCGAGCGTCGACCAAGCCAGCAAAATGTTACAACTAGTACTCATTGATATAAAGGTATGGTGCGACCAATGGGGTCTGGAAATTTCTCCAAGTAAATCTGCATCTCTAATTTTTCAAAGAAACCCGCATATGTGGAACCCTACATTCCATTAAAATATAACAATCAAATTATCCCTTTTGTCAAATCATTCAAGTACCTGGGAATAACGCTAGACACACGTCTCTCGTTCATCCCACACTTCAATGATTTAGTGCAGAGATGTACGCGACGAATTAATATTATGAAGTCATTGGCTGGTCGAGAGTGGGGCGCAGATCGTGCCACTCTCCTCCAACTATATACTTCCCTGATACGCCCAGTACTGGACTATAACGCATTCTTATTTGATGACATATGTTCCAAACAAATTAAAAAATTGCAAACTGTCCAAAACGCTGCCTTGCGCATCGTGACTGGAGCCTGCCGCACCACCAACACCACAAACTTACACATCGACACAAACATTCCCACATTCTGCCGCCGACGCAAATACACATTACTTAGATTCTACGCCAGAGCAAGCTCACACCCCAAACGCCCAACATTCCACATCTTAAACCACCCCGCACCCACTAGACGACAAACACTACTACAAAAACGACACCCGCTTATCAGTCACAGAATCAGACAAACACTCACACTATTCAACATCGCTCACATCACCACAATGCCAACGCCACCACTCACATCCCACTGGCTCGACACAACACCAGACACACACCGCCTCTTCACACACAACAAAAACACAGTCACCGCGTCAGAAACACACTCACTCTTCCACGAACACAAAGCACAATACAACACATACACATACATATACACAGACGGTTCACGGGGCGAAGGCCGAACCGGTGGTGCATTCTACACAAACACAGTTAGCAATAACTTTAGACTTCCCGACATAAATAGCGTATACACAGCGGAATTGTCATCCATTTTATTAGCATTAATATATGTCAGAAAAGAAAAACTTAAGGAAGTAGTCATTTGCACAGACTCGTCCGCCTCGCTCACGGCCATTTCCTCGATTAGTGACTGTAGAAACCCGATAGTATTTAAAATCAGACAGCTAATCAAGTATTTAAACAATAAAAACAATAGTATTAAATTCCTCTGGATCCCAGGGCACGCAGGTATCCCGGGAAACGAGGAAGCCGACAGACTTGCGAAATTGAGCCTAGAATTACCTTCAGTAAACCAACTTCCAAGCCCAGTATCAGACGTGTTAAATTATATTAATTCTCAACTTAGCATACTGCGCCAGAGCGAGTGGGACGCCGCTCCGCATTTTCATCTTTATCCAATCAAGCCAAAAGTCCAACATTTTATATCTAGTCACCAGAATTGTAGAGAGAAGGAGGTAATTCTGGCGCGCCTCCGTCTCGGTCATACAAAAATTACTCATTATTATATTATGGAGAATCTCCCGCCACCAAATTGCCAACATTGCCCAGGTTATCCGCGCTACACAATCAAGCACTTACTTATTACTTGCCCAGTACACAACGATAAACGACAGAACATTATTAATTACACACAACAAAATGGCATCACATTAAATCTTCAAACACTGTTAGGTGATAGTTATCCTGAATTGATAGGTCTCCTCTTAGATTATCTCTACCAAACACGTTTAGCTAATCAAATATAACAGGGGTTTTTGGCCTTGCGCATTTTTGGCCCACCGCGCAGGTTTTTTCCCCTTTGCCTTAGACGCTGTTTTTTTTTATTATTCAGGACTTTTCGCCCAGCTAAATACACCCCACAACCAGGTCTCGCCGAGGCGCCGGAGCCAGGGAGACTGGCAACAGTCTCCCGTTGTGGCAATGACGGCACCGCCACGGCTCCATCAACACTGACACTGTACAAGTGTATTGTAATAAAAATATGTATGCATGTGTGTCTCGTGTTTGACTTATTTTTGACTTTGAACGAAATACTTAACGTAATGCTAGATATTATTTTTGACCTTGAACGAAATACTTAACGTAATGCTAGATATTATATTTGACCTTGAACGAAATACTTAACGTAATATTAACGTAATATTATAACGTTCAAAGTAAATATTATATTTACTTTGAACAAATAATTTTTCCGGGTACACATAAACCGGTTAACGTAATTAGTAACGTAAAATAGCTGCCCTAGTCCCTAGTTTGCTCCGGGTCCACATAAACCGGTTAACGTAGTTTTTTGCCTGGCAAATTGCCAGAGGTCATTGCCCCTCCCCGGAAAATGGCTATAGGCCGTTCCGGGAAGAATAGGAAAAAAAACGCATTCCTTCGCCAAAAAGTCAAATATCTTCGGCTGGAGTCTTTTCAGCCAAGAAAAGTTGCAGATAAGGATTTCTCAACACGGGCTACAAAACTGCTATTTCAGTTCAAAATCCCATGTTGAAGGTGAACTATTTCCTTTAACTCAACGGCATTATATCTGTCCCGTCAAGCTGCATTCAATGATGCATAGCATGACCCACGCAGGTCACTCCATGACCTCTCAAGGTCACGTCCCCTGAGGTTGATTTCCCAAATGACCTGGCTTGATTATACAATAGATAATTTGTTGAAATTTTTCGTTTTATTTCGCACAATTGAACTTTTTTTGTTCTCTGGAAGACACTTTTAGCTATTTTTATAACATTCTCGGTCTGGAAATAGAGAAGAGAAAAATTGATATCTTGAGGACCCACAGACGCCTCTATCAGCGAAATATTGTATTATGTCATCATGTGATCTTGATCACTGAGCGAAAAAGGTTGACACGTGATTCAAAGGGCCTGCACCCTCCTATTCCACCTAAGAAAAATCACGAATTTTAACTGAGAACATAACGAAATCACGTGGCCTGACCCGAGGTCACATGCCAAAATTTCGACACTTTTCCATTCGAGTTCTCACACAACATTACATTACATTAATTTGTGGTTCATGGCGATTCTGATGATACATAGTTTTATATCACTCCAATTATTTATAGGATATATCCCGATATATATCACCCGAAGAAAATTAAACCTTTGTGCGACATTAAAGAGATGCCTGAGGTTATAACTCGAAAACCGTTCGACGAACGGAGCTGAAAATTTTACAGCATGAATGTACGGCCCAGATAACCTCCGACACCTAGTTAAATCGAAATGTGAGAAGTAGGATGTTATGGTTTGGTCAATCTGACGTGGACTGCACCGGGTGACCTTGAGGTCACAGAGCGACTACAGGCCTGATGTATATCATTGAAAGCAGGTCGACGAGATACCTAAGCATAATGCCGTTTAATTAAGCTCTCTAGCACAATTACGTGCACAGTTATTACCAAGACTTGCTGGTGACTATGATTTTTCCAAATACAAAAATATAAATATTATATTTAGAAGAAAAAAAACTCACAATTTTTTGAAACATCAAAGGCTTATGTATCGATGTCCATTCAGGCATGGAAAAATCCAAATTTTAAAAGACCCCATTATAAAATCACATGATTTGACCTGAGATCACGTGTTGAAATAGCAAAATTTACAAATTTCCAGAAATGATTACATCATAATAATCTACTGCTCCTGATGATTCTAGTGATTCCCGAGCGGGCGCGAAGCGCCCGTAAGGTTTCCCGTCAACTTACTAGACAAATTTACATTTGACCCGGCCCGAACCGGCCCGAACCGGCCGTACATACGCTTTTCGGAAGCTAATAACTTTGCAACCACTGCTCCGATTAAGATCGGGTTTTCACCATTGGATAGGACCATCAAATCAATTTTGATTTTTGTATGGTGCGTTTTGATAGGGGTGGTACCACAGCGCGTGGCACATGCAAATGTCGAAATGAACAAAAATCATTCTTGATCAAAAATGGCTTGATTTATCTAAGCATTAATTTATACGATGAAGCATGCAGCGCTCAGGACGTGCTCCCTTTTGGCGGATTCGAGAAAGGAGATCATGACAAATAATACAACTTATTTTGTATGTAGTTTGTTCCAGGGAAGCAACAGATACCGCTCGGTTACCGCCGATTAAGGCGTTTTACTGGTTTAGATAGGAGATATTGTCTGCTGAAAATGTGAGTTTTGCTTGACATTACAGAGTTGCCCGAGGCTGTAACTCGAAAACCATTCGACGGACGAGGCTGAAAAGTTCACAGCGTAAATCAACAGCCCAGATAACCGCAGACACGTAGTTTTATCGAAATATGAGATGTAGTGTGTTATTTAGAGATTGTTTTGGTCAATTTGTTCTGGAATGCCCCAATTGCCCCCCCCCCCAACAAATCGGTAGGCAAATGCATATTCCCCCCCCAACTGTTCCGGGAGGTTGTGATTTTTGTTCCGGGAAGGCGAGATTTACCCCCTTCCCCCGCTCAACGAAACTTTCGTGCTGACGACCCGACGCCCCCTCCCCCCTCCCGGTCAACAACTTTTAGCTGACGAAACGGAGCGAAATTGTTTGCCCCCCAAACTCGAAACCTAGATCCGCCACTGGTAGGGGCACCACTGCAATTGATGACCCTCCCCTTGAAGATGTTCTGGATCCGCTCCTGAATGTTCATGACTAAAATGATATAACTTCACAGAAACAGTCTACATGACGTACGAGGAAATAGCAAGGGTACAACACAGGATATCTATTGTCCAATGTATAATTGATACAATTCTATAAATACATCGTTTACGAGTGTAGACCAGAATGGCAATGCTTGAAAAACAGCTTGCATGCAAACGTTTCAACGAAAGTCGTCCTTTTTAGTTTAATACCGGTGTAAACAAAACGCAGAACATGCTGTTTGCTTTAGACACCGTTAAACAATATGCTAATGATCATGATGATGTGGGTTGTTCGCCATCATAATGATGTGTTATTTGAAGTGAAGCAAACTATGGTATATTCTCAGGATTCGTTTTGTGTAAATATCGTCTTGCTTTGAGAGATGCTGGTGTCACGATTTGTGTAACATCGTGTAAGCTGTGCATTCAACGGGCGCCACTGCTGGTGATTTTGACCCGAATCGGAAATCGGAATCGGAATCGGACTCGGAAATGCACGTCTCATTTCAGTCAAAACATCGACTAAAACTTTCAAGACACAAAATACAAATAATCCTACATACCAACTGAAACTACCTATTCCGAGCGCAGCTATTCAAATATCACTGCGTTCTTTTTAACCAGCGATATAATACGTCTTAAATTGAGACCTTCACCTTTCCACAATCTACACTAACCGTACGCCTCGGGCTGACCATTGACTCTGAAAAAGACACTGCTGCGGAGCAAAACCGCCGTGGAGTCGGCGTCGCAGACAGCGCTGTTGATTTCTGTCCCGGGCCGGTCGCTGCAGGGCCGTGGAGTCGGCGTCGCAGACAGCGCTGCTGATTTCTGTCTCGGGCCGGTCGCTGCAGGTTCTGCAGGAGTTTTCCCGTTGTCGGAAAATGTGTCACTCAGCCTCAATGTCCGATAAATATTTGGCTGGACATGTCTGTGTTGTCTGTCAGTGGTCCGCGTAGACAGGAGCGATGGTTTCCGTCTAGTCAGGTCCCGGTCAGGGGGTAATCACCATTTACAACGTCACTGGTCCACTCCGGACCACCACAGACAGTGGAGTGAGTATCAGTGAATCGGACCACAGACAGCACAACAGCTTTCAAACAGTTTTCCTGTACACAATGAGTGTTAATAAAATGGTTACAGAGAACAAACGTGATTAAATCTTATTGTATACAAGGGAACATTTCAAGAAATAAACAAGATTTTCTTGGTAAAATTAACCAACATCATGTCTCCTTGAATATTATAAAGTGTATAATAAATACATAGGCGTATGAACAGGGGGACAGAGGGCCATGGACCCCTCAGTTTTCGGGATTTGTTTTTGCTAAAAAGAAAAATTGCTTAAAGGGAAATAATGACCTTTTGATTTTGTTAGCAACAATTTCTTAGGCTACCGCTATGGTTTTAAAATTATTTTATTTAAATTTAAGAATTAAATAAAATTATTCCTGAACTCGAAGTTGTAAGTTTGGGAAAAATACAAAACAAGTACCTTGTGTACTTCATGAAGGTCATTGACAAATTCGCCCTTCCCTACCATTGTTTACATCGATTGCGGCATTTTTGGAGGCTCTGTGACATTTCCGATCAAACTGAGCGCTGCTCGGACACACGCTAGTAGCGCTTTCGTTCTCCATGGCAACCAGGCATCAGCCAATCAAAAGCCAGAAAGGGAATACGTTCTGGCTTTTCATTGGCTCACGCCTGGTTGCCATGGAGAACGAAAGCGCTACTAGCAACAACTCGCCACAATGGTTAAGTGCGCCGAGAAGCATGACAATGCTTTGTAAACAAATCGCCGACGCTAAATAGGTCGCCGTCGATGTGCATCGATGAGCTTCCGATTTAATTGCCAGTTTTGTGTTATTGTTTGTTAGTTTTTTTTTGGAAAAATTATTATTTTTCATGATAATATAAAGCATAGTGTTATATACAGCCACAGACAAATTATACAATACTCCTAATGTTGAAAACAAATGAATTTATTTTCAAAAATTGAGGGTCGCAACCACTAACTATGCCGCCGTTGATGTGCATCGATGAGCTTCCGATTTTATTGCCACTTTTTCCAATCGCTGTTAGTTTTAGAAGATCGCCGGGCATATAATCACAACAAGCAGAACGCACAATATATTTTCCACTCCATTGCGTAAAAAAACAATACGGGAAAAGCCCGCAGTTTGATGAGGACCAAAAGTACTTGCAAGTACCGGTCGTTAAAAGTGTGGAACACTTATCAACTTTAACTTGAAATATCTTTCGGTAGGAAAGTTTTCATGCAAAATGTGATGAATTTACAATATATTTTGGTCTCGTCTGGCGATTTCAAGTGCTAACTCCATTTTTGTGGAAAAAGGTCATTATTTCCCTTTAATGAGGAGAATTTTAAGTAGCATAAGATTCGCCAAGATGAGAAGAGCTCAAACCACATATATTTTGTCTGGATACCAAATTGGGTTCGAAGTTCACGTAGTGCTGTGAGGTTTTTGTTCACACAGATGTGGAGTCCATGAAGCCTGTTTTAGGTCACAGAGAAATGATTCTCTTGAAATATTTTATATCTTTAAAGAAAGATATTCCAGATAAAATGTATATTTACTTTAATGATTATAAGGCTAAGAAGCTGTCTGAAATTTATGATTAACAAAATATTATAGTGACGAGTATCACACATTAACGGCGCCGTTGATACAAAACAAGGAACTTCGTAGCCGGATTCTTGAACACCCTCCCATGCCCCATCCCATCCCATATTGTTGAAGTTGGAAATTTTGGGTGCAGTAAAAAATTGTTTTTCCCATGACAAAAATAAAGTTGTAATACAATCGTTGGCAAAAAGCACAAGAAATAATAACTTATAACTTTGTGTTATAGGTTATATAGCCTCATTCTCATGCAATATCGTGTAAAAGACTGCACGCAATTTGATGACCAGCGGAATATATGCATCCAAGAGCTTTATCGGAGGCCAAGGGCATTGGGCATGGGCATGGGCATGGGCATGGGCGGATCCAGGGGGAGGGGTGCAAAGGGCCATGCCCCCCCACACACACACAATGGCGGTGGATAAGGGGGGGGGGGCTGCTGCCCCCCCCCCCCCCCCTCCCCACCCACTTAAGAAGTTGGGGGAGGCAAACATGATTTCCCCCCATAAATTTATAAGAAGGGCCCTCCAAGAAGTTGACCGAGGGCCCCCAGGTGCCCCCAGCCAGCCTGATGGACTTCTAAGGCCGACAGAAGGCCCTCACTCGGTCTGAGGGGCCCTTTGGTAGGCCTGAGGGGCCCTCGGTAGGCTTGAGGGGGCCCTCGGAAGGCCTGAGACTTCAACAAGCGTCTGTCCGACGTTTTTGTGCGACCATTTAGGGGCACTGTAACATATAGTGGCCTAAATTCGAGGAGATACCATTTCGCGCCATTGTTTTGGGGGGTGGGGCCTTTGGACGTGAAAATTGACACATTTCCTGATATATAAAACAATCTAAGCAACTTTGACTAAGGACAATTTGTTTTAAATCAGCTCTCAATGCATAAGCATGCGAAATCCGATGAGTTTTCAATATTGTGTGATACTTTTTTGGGATTTGCCCCCCCCCCCCAAACACCCGTTCTGGATGCACCTTTGGGCATGAGAGGGTTATTATATTTTCAGTTTGCCTGTGACACAGTTCCATGAACAGTTTTTACATTTCTCCTGAAAAATTGTTCCATTTCTCCCGATAAAAAAATAGTTTCATTTCTCATGGCAATTCTGCAATTCTTCTATAATTATTCATATTTCACATTTAAATCTCACCTCAGAAACACCTCATATCAGTTTGTGAGAAAGGTTGGGTCTGAGCTACAAAATCTGTTGTTTACATCGCCAATTTGTGATAATGACGATATCGGAAGTGATGGAATCGGCCAGATGAGATCAAACTATTCTTTAAGTAAATGCCGTGACATTATTCTTATCATGAATCTTCAATCCAAAATATTTATTAGTCAAAATTCGCTGATCAGCATGTTTGATCTGCCAATGTTCAACTAATTTTAATCGCGACTTATGCGATTCAGAAAACAACTCGGAAATCAGCACACCTGGACCCAATTTGATATCCACAAAAAAATGTATGCGCTCAAACCTGCACAGAAATCCTGTCTAGGGGATTTGGTTTCTCTCAAGGCGAGATCAAAGTTTCACAGGCGTTCCTATGACGCATGACGTTCGTATGTCCCTGATTAAATAGTTTAAACTGTGAAGAAGAACCGCGCTTGAGGACGACTCCTCTCTGCACATTAGTCAATGGAAAGTTGACACAAGTGTCATCTTAAAACACAGACACTTAACACAAGTGTCATCTTATCAGGGAAGTAGTGCAAACAGGGATAGATCATCAGCCAGTCAGAAATGGCCTCTGTTGCAGTCTAAGTGCGTGCCTGGCCAGTTATTGGTGACATAGCGGCATGCCCTAACAACCTAACTGTACCCGACTCTGAGACGTGACGTCACCGGACCGGTACTGCGACCTCACACTGTACCCGACTCTGAGACGAGACGAGCCGTCACCGGACCGGTACTGCGACCTCACGCTGTACCCGACTCTGAGACGAGACGTGCCACCACGGGACCGGTACTACGACCTCACGCTGTACCCGACTGTGAGACGTGCCGTCACCGGACCGGTACTGCGACCTCACGCTGTACCCGACTCTGAGACGAGACGAGCCGTCACCGGACCGGTACTGCGACCTCACGCTGTACCCGACTCTGAGACGTGACGTCACCGGACCGGTACTGCAACCTCACGCTGTACCCGACTCTGAGACGAGACGAGCTGTCACCGGACCGGTACTGCGACCTCACGCTG
The DNA here is from genome assembly GCA_036785665.1 of Chirona hameri. Lineage (NCBI taxonomy): Eukaryota > Metazoa > Arthropoda > Thecostraca > Balanomorpha > Balanidae > Chirona > Chirona hameri. The sequence continues at coordinate 127,399 of JAXIVJ010000703.1, read as the reverse complement.
TACCCGACTCTGAGACGAGACGTGCCACCGCCGGACCGGTACTGCGACCTCACGCTGTACCTGACTGTGAGACGCGCCGTCACCGGACCGGTACTGCGACCTCACGCTGTACCCGACTGTGAGACGTGCCGTCACCGGACCGGTACTGCGACCTCACGCTGTACCCGACTCTGAGACGTGACGTCACCGGACCGGTACTGCGACCTCACGCTGTACCCGACTCTGAGACGAGACGTCACCGGACCGGTACTGCGACATCACGCTGTACCCGACTCTGAGACGAGACGAGCTGTCACCGGACCTGTACTGCGACCTCACGCTGTACCCGACTCTGAGACGAGACGTGCCACCACCGGACCGGTACTGCGACCTCACGCTGTACCCGACTCTGAGACGAGACGTGCCACCGCCGGACCGGTACTGCGACCTCACGCTGTACCCGACTCTGAGACGAGACGTGCCACCACCGGACCGGTACTGCGACCTCACGCTGTACCCGACTCTGAGACGAGACGTGCCACCGCCGGACCGGTACTGCGACCTCACGCTGTACCCGACTGTGAGACGTGACGTCACCGGACCGGTACTGCGACCTCACGCTGTACCCGACTCTGAGACGAGACGTCACTGGACCGGTACTGCGACCTCACGCTGTACCCGACTCTGAGACGAGACGTCACCGGACCGGTACTGCGACCTCACGCTGTACCCGACTCTGAGACGAGACGTCACCGGACCGGTACTGCGACCTCACGCTGTACCCGACTCTGAGACGAGACGTCACCGGACCGGTACTGCGACCTCACGCTGTACCCGACTCTGAGACGAGACGTGCCACCGCCGGACCGGTACTGCGACCTCACGCTGTACCCGACTGTGAGACGTGACGTCACCGGACCGGTACTGCGACCTCACGCTGTACCCGACTCTGAGACGTGACGTCACCGGACCGGTACTGCGACCTCACGCTGTACCCGACTCTGAGACGTGACGTGCCACCACGGGACCGGTACTGCGACCTCACGCTGTACCCGACTCTGAGACGAGACGTGCCACCACGGGACCGGTACTGCGACCTCACGCTGTACCCGACTCTGAGACGAGACGTGCCACCACGGGACTGGTACTGCGACCTCACGCTGTACCCGACTGCGAGACGTGCCGTCACCGGACCGGTACTGCGACCTCACGCTGTACCCGACTCTGAGACGTGACGTCACCGGACCGGTACTGCGACCTCACGCTGTACCCGACTCTGAGACGAGACGTGCCACCACGGGACCGGTACTGCGACCTCACGCTGTACCCGACTCTGAGACGAGCCGTCACCGGACCGGTACTGCGACCTCACGCTGTACCCGACTCTGAGACGTGACGTCACCGGACCGGTACTGCGACCTCACGCTGTACCCGACTCTGAGACGAGACGTGCCACCACGGGACCGGTACTGCGACCTCACGCTGTACCCGACTGTGAGACGTGCCGTCACCGGACCGGTACTGCGACCTCACGCTGTACCCGACTGTGAGACGTGACGTCACCGGACCGGTACTGCGACCTCACGCTGTACCCGACTCTGAGACGAGACGTGCCACCACGGGACCGGTACTGCGACCTCACGCTGTACCCGACTCTGAGACGAGACGTGCCACCACGGGACCGGTACTGCGACCTCACGCTGTACCCGACTGTGAGACGTGCCGTCACCGGACCGGTACTGCGACCTCACGCTGTACCCGACTCTGAGACGAGACGAGCCGTCACCGGACCGGTACTGCGCCCTCACGCTGTACCCGACTCTGCGACGAGACGTGCCACCACCGGACCGGTACTGCGACCTCACGCTGTACCCGACTCTGAGACGTGCCGTCACCGGACCGGTACTGCGACCTCACGCTGTACCCGACTCTGAGACGAGACGAGCCGTCACCGGACCGGTACTGCGACCTCACGCTGTACCCGACTCTGAGACGTGCCACCACGGGACCGGTACTGCGACCTCACGCTGTACCCGACTCTGAGACGAAACGTGCCGTCACCGGACCGGTACTGCGACCTCACGCTGTACCCGACTCTGAGACGAGACGTGCCACCACCGGACCGGTACTGCGACCTCACGCTGTAGCCGACTCTGAGACGAGACGTCACCGGACCGGTACTGCGACCTCACGCTGTACCCGACTCTGAGACGTGACGTCACCGGACCGGTACTGCGACCTCACGCTGTACCCGACTCTGAGACGAGACGTCACCGGACCGGTACTGCGACCTCACGCTGTACCCGACTCTGAGACGTGACGTCACCGGACCGGTACTGCGACCTCACGCTGTACCCGACTCTGAGACGAGACGTCACCGGACCGGTACTGCGACCTCACGCTGTACCCGACTGAGACGAGACGTCACCGGACCGGTACTGCGACCTCACGCTGTACCCGACTCTGAGACGTGACGTCACCGGACCGGTACTGCGACCTCACGCTGTACCCGACTCTGAGACGAGACGTCACCGGACCGGTACTGCGACCTCACGCTGTACCCGACTCTGAGACGTGACGTCACCGGACCGGTACTGCGACCTCACGCTGTACCCGACTCTGAGACGAGACGTGCAACCGCCGGACCGGTACTGCGACCTCACGCTGTACCCGACTCTGAGACGAGACGTCACCGGACCGGTACTGCGACCTCACGCTGTACCCGACTCTGAGACGTGACGTCACCGGACCGGTACTGCGACCTCACGCTGTACCCGACTCTGAGACGAGACGAGCCGTCACCGGACCGGTACTGCGACCTCACGCTGTACCCGACTCTGAGACGTGACGTCACCGGACCGGTACTGCGACCTCACGCTGTACCCGACTCTGAGACGAAACGAGCCGTCACCGGACCGGTACTGCGACCTCACGCTGTACCCGACTCTGAGACGAGACGTCACCGGACCGGTACTGCGACCTCACGCTGTACCCGACTCTGAGACGTGACGTCACCGGACCGGTACTGCGACCTCACGCTGTACCCGACTCTGAGACGAGACGTGCAACCGCCGGACCGGTACTGCGACCTCACGCTGTACCCGACTCTGAGACGAGACGTCACCGGACCGGTACTGCGACCTCACGCTGTACCCGACTCTGAGACGTGACGTCACCGGACCGGTACTGCGACCTCACGCTGTACCCGACTCTGAGACGAGACGAGCCGTCACCGGACCGGTACTGCGACCTCACGCTGTACCCGACTCTGAGACGTGACGTCACCGGACCGGTACTGCGACCTCACGCTGTACCCGACTCTGAGACGAGACGAGCCGTCACCGGACCGGTACTGCGACCTCACGCTGTACCCGACTCTGAGACGTGCCGTCACCGGACCGGTACTGCGACCTCACGCTGTACCCGACTGTGAGACGTGACGTCACCGAACCGGTACTGCGACCTCACGCTATACCCGACTCTGAGACGAGACGTCACCGGACCGGTACAGCCTCTCTTGAAAGTATCTATGCACTGTACAGTCTCTCGTGGATATCTTGGCCGTGGATAGATACTTGCACGAGAGACTGTACACTGTACAGTCTCTCTTGAAAGTATCTATCCACGGCCAAGAGATCCAATATATCCAAGAGAGACTGTACATTGTACAGTGCAGTGCAAATGTTCTGTCCACTTCCTCGGCATAACCAGCGCGTCCGTCGGTGCTGCACGCAGTGGAATCCAATACAATTATTATAGCCCTCGCCCCCGATCTCGGGGGTGAGGGCATAGTTCACACTGAGATATGCCGGCTGCAGGGCAGAACAGGCGCATATCCAGCAGGCGGATAGACAGGAGCGGATATCCAGCAGGCGCATATCCAGCAGGCGGAGAGACAGGGGACTGACTCGCAAAACCGAGTCTGACGGCTGCAGGGCAGAACAGGCGCATATCCAGCAGGCGAATAGACATGAGCGGATATCCAGCAGGCGCATATCCAGCAGGCGGAGAGACAGGGGACTGACTCGCAAAACCGAGTCTGACGGCTGCAGGGCAGAACAGGCGCATATCCAGCAGGCGGAGAGACAGGGGACTGACTCGCAAAACCGAGTCTGACGGCTGCAGGGCAGAACAGGCGCATATCCAGCAGGCGGAGAGACAGGGACTGACTCGCAAAACCGAGGTCTGACGGCTGCTGGGCAGAACAGGCGCATATCCAGCAGGCGGAGAGACAGGGGACTGACTCGGACAACCGAGGTCTGACGGCTGCTGGGCAGAACAGGCGCATATCCAGCAGGCGGAGAGACAGGGGACTGACTCGCAAAACCGAGGTCTGACGGCTGCTGGGGAGCTCCGTGAGAATTTTACCCCTGACACGACCGTCACCGGCCGCCGCGCCGCTGCTGCAGTCCCGATACACACAAAAATGGCCACCGTTCTGATGAGCTCAGTGTCGTCACGGCCCGGTAATTGAATATACGGCGTCCCCGGCGGTGATTTGTGAGTCGCCGCCGCCTGCAGATTACTGCTCCCCACCGCCGGCCGCCTGCCTGCTGGTGCGATGCAGAGCCACCGCAGGCACCGCCGGGACACAGAGCCACCGCAGGCACCGCCGAGACACAGAGCCACCGCAGGTACCGCCGGGACACAGAGCCACCGCAGGCACCGCCGCGCCGGGACACAGAGTCACCGCAGGCACCGCCGGGACACAGAGCCACCGCAGGCACCGCCGAGACACAGAGCCACCGCAGGCACCGCCGGGACACAGAGCCACCGCAGGCACCGCCGGGACACAGAGCCACCGCAGGCACCGCCGAGACACAGAGCCACCGCAGGCACCACCGGGACACAGAGCCACCGCAGGCACCGCCGCGCCGGGACACAGAGCCACCGCAGGCACCGCCGGGATGCAGAGCCACCGCAGGCACCGCCGGGACACAGAGCCACCGCAGGCACCGCCGGGACACAGAGCCACCGCAGGTACCGCCGGGACACAGAGCCACCGCAGGCACCGCCGCGCCGGGACACAGAGTCACCGCAGGCACCGCCGGGACACAGAGCCACCGCAGGCACCGCCGCGCCGGGACACAGAGCCACCGCAGGCACCGCCGGGACACAGAGCCACCGCAGGCACCGCCGGGACACAGAGCCACCGCAGGTACCGCCGGGACACAGAGCCACCGCAGGCACCGCCGGGACACAGAGCCACCGCAGGCACCGCCGCGCCGGGACACAGAGTCACCGCAGGCACCGCCGGGACACAGAGCCACCGCAGGCACCGCCGAGACACAGAGCCACCGCAGGCACCGTCGGGACACAGAGCCACCGCAGGCACCGCCGGGACACAGAGCCACCGCAGGCACCGCCGGGATACAGGCACAGCTCAGCAAAGGAGGACAAAGTAGGGAAAAATCACCCCGACTGGGATCTCCAAATCAAATATCATGTTTGCAGAGTTTGGATTGGTCATGCATGATTCACACAAAGATAGAAAATGCTCCTTGTGAATTGTTCGATAACAATATTTGCTCATCTCCGAAGAACACGTCCCCCATTTTTGTCATTCATAGCGAATATGTCCTTGGAAAGGCGACCGTTGCTGGAGAAGGCACTCGCAGTCTGCAGCCACGCCTGGTACCACATGTTACTGACCGACTCTGACTCAGCCGTGACTGACTCTGACTCAGCTGTGACCGACTCTGACACCGCCGTGACTGACTCTGACTCAGCCGTGACTGACTCTGACTCAACTGTGACCGACTCTGACACCGCCGTGACTGACTCTGACTCAGCCGTGACTGACTCTGACTCAGCCGTGACCGACTCTGACACCGCCGTGACTGACTCTGACTCAGCTGTGACCGACTCTGACTCAGCCGTGACCGACTCTGATACCGCCGTGACTGACTCTGACTCAGCTGTGACCGACTCTGACTCAGCCGTGACTGACTCTGACTCCGCCGTGACCGACTCTGACACCGCCGTGACTGACTCTGACTCAGCCGTGACTGACTCTGACTCAGCCGTGACCGACTCTGACACCGCCGTGACTGACTCTGACTCAGCCGTGACCGACTCTGACACCGCCGTGACTGACTCTGACTCAGCCGTGACTGACTCTGACTCAGCCGTGACCGACTCTGACACCGCCGTGACTGACTCTGACTCAGCTGTGACCGACTCTGACACCGCCGTGACTGACTCTGACTCCGACCTCAGTCATCACTGACTCGGGCGGTCCCGACTCCGGAGTCATATATGGAATCCAGTCTGACAGCTGCCACCGGCTAACTCAGAGCGAGTCAGAGTCGGAGTCACGAGCCATCGGGTGTTATCGAGCCGGACCAGTGTTTCTGTATCACACAGCACGGTGGTATCCAGACTCAGTAATACAACGCCGCACCGGATCGAGACTGCAATCCTGCAACCGTCAGTTCAAAAGATTAACGCTCAGTGCCATGTGACAATGTTGCATGGAATTATTTTTAGTGTTGACCAAAACATTTTGTTTCAAAAGGTCTCCGGATTCAGGTGTGTTCATTAGGCATGGTTTATAGCATAAACCTTGACCGACATCATCCGATCATGCAATTACTTTTGCACCGGTGGAATGAGAAAAGAGTCGAAAGCATTGCGCGTTGCAAAACATCGGCACGGTCCTCCCCGCCCCCTGACCTCTCCTGACCTGATCAGCCAGCGTCATCGACCGCATGCCATCAAAGTCAGGGGCCGATAGTTAGCTGGAATCTTAACCGACTATACTCGAACCCCAGCCATTATCCCCGTCTTGCCACACCTGACATGGAACCGGGCGGGTTTCTTACTGAGCTTCGGGAGACGAGGAACGCCATGATTCTCCTTTCTGCTATACCATGGCTAAGTTAGCCGAACTAACGGCTGCTCGGACGGAGTGTGGTACAGTTTGATAGCACCGTGGACTGGGTATCTGGCGAGAGAGAACAGGTCGACCCAGAGGTCACCACCGCGCTCCAATCACCGACCGGTCACCGAGCGTCGGTCACTTTCTGACAGCACCGTCAGCCGGTCACTATCTGACAGCACCGTCAGCCGGTCACTATCTGACAGCACCGAGCGTCGGTCACTTTCTGACAGCACCGAGCGTCGGTCACTATCTGAGATCACCGAACGTCGGTCACTATCTGACAGCACCGGCAGCCGGTCACTATCTGACAGCACCGTCAGCCGGTCACTATCTGACAGCACCGTCAGCCTGTTACTAGCTGGCAGCAGCGTCAGCCGGTCACTATCTGACAGTACCGTCAGCCTGTTACTATCTGACAGCACCGTCAGCCGGTCACTTTCTGACAGCTCCGAGCGTCGGTCACTATCTGACAGCACCGAGCGTCGGTCACTATCTGACAGCACCGGCAGCCGGTCACTATCTGACAGTATCATCAGCCGGTCACTATCTGACAGCACCGTCAGCCGGTCACTATCTGACAGCACCGAGCGCCGGACACTATCTGACAGCACCGTCAGCCGGTCACTATCTGACAGTACCGTCAGCCTGTTACTATCTGACAGCACCGTCAGCCGGGCACTTTCTGACAGCACCGAGCGTCGGTCACTATCTGACAGCACCGTCAGCCGGTCACTTTCTGACAGCACCGTCAGCCGGTCACTATCTGATAGCACCGTCAGCCTGTCACTATCTGACAGCACCGTCAACCGGTCACCATCTGACAGCACCGGGAGCCTGTTACTATCTGACAGGACCGTCAGCCGGTCACTTTCTGACAGCTCCGAGCGTCGGTCACTATCTGACAGCACCGAGCGTCGGTCACTATCTGACAGCTCCGAGCGTCGGTCACTATCTGACAGCTCCGAGCGTCGGTCACTATCTGACAGCATCGTCAGCCGGTCACTGTCTGACAGTACCGTCAGCCTGTTACTATCTGACCGTCAGTCGGTCACTTTCTGACAGCTCCGAGCGTCGGTCACTATCTGACAGCTCCGAGCGTCGGTCACTATCTGACAGCACCGTCAGCCGGTCACTATCTGGCAGTACCGAGCGTCGGTCACTATCTGACAGCACCGTCAGACTGTTACTATCTGACAGCACCGTCAGCCGGTCACTATCTGACAGCACCGTCAGCCGGTCACTATCTGACAGCACCGGGAGCCTATTACTATCTGACATGACCGTCAGCCGGTCACTTTCTGACAGCACCGAGCGTCGGTCACTATCTGACAGCACCGTCAGCCGGTCACTTTCTGACAGTACCGAGCGTCGGTCACTTTCTGACAGCACCGTCAGCCGGTCACTTTCTGACAGCACCGAACGTCGGTCACTATCTGACAGCACCGGCAGCCGGTCACTATCTGACAGCACCGTCAGCCGGTCACTATCTGACAGCAACGTCAGCCGGTTACTATCTGACAGCTCCGAGCGTCGGTCACTATCTGACAGCACCGTCAGTCGGTCACTTTCTGACAGCACCGTCAGCCGGTCACTATCTGACAGCACCGAACGTCGGTCACTTTCTGACAGCACCGTCAGCCGGTCACTTTCTGACAGCACCGTCAGCCGGACACTATTTGACAGTACCGTCAGCCGGTTACTATATGACAGCACCGTCAGCCAGTCACTATCTGACAGTACCATCAGCCGGTCACTATCTGACAGTACCATCAGCCGGTCACTATCTGACAGTACCGTCAGCCGGTCACTATCTGACAGCACCGAGCGCCGGACACTATCTGACAGCACCGTCAGCCGGTCACTATCTGACAGCACCGAGCGCCGGACACTATCTGACAGCACCGTCAGCCGGTCACTATCTGACAGCACCGAGCGCCGGACACTATCTGACAGCACCGTCAGCCGGTCACTATCTGACAGCTCCGAGCGTCGGTCACTATCTGACAGCACCGTCAGCCGGTCACTATCTGACAGCACCGAGCGTCGGTCACTTTCTGACAGCACCGTCAGCCGGTCACTTTCTGACAGCACCGTCAGTCGGTCACTATCTGACAGCACCGTCAGCCGGTCACTATCTGACAGCACCGAGCGCCGGACACTATCTGACAGCACCGTCAGCCGGTCACTATCTGACAGCTCCGAGCGTCGGTCACTATCTGACAGCACCGTCAGCCGGTCACTATCTGACAGCACCGAGCGTCGGTCACTTTCTGACAGCACCGTCAGCCGGTCACTTTCTGACAGCACCGTCAGTCGGTCACTATCTGACAGCACCGTCAGCCGGTCACTATCTGATAGCACCGTCAGCCGGTCACTATCTGACAGCACCGTCAGCCGGTCACTTTCTGACAGCACCGAGCGTCGGTCACTATCTGACAGCACCGAGCGTCGGTCACTATCTGACAGCACCGTCAGCCGGTCACTTTCTGACAGCACCGAGCGTCGGTCACTATCTGACAGCACCGAGCGTCGGTCACTATCTGACATCACCGGCAGCCGGCCACTATCTCACAGCACCGTCAGCCGGTCACTATCTCACAGCACCGTCAGCCTGTTACTATCTGACAGCACCGTCAGTCGGTCACTATCTGACAGCACCGTCAGCCGGTCACTTTCTGACAGCACCGTCAGCCGGTCACTATCTGACAGCACCGAGCGTCGGTCACTATCTGACAGCACCGAGCGTCGGTCACTATCTGACAGCACCGTCAGCCGGTCACTAGCTGACAGCACCGTCAGCCGGTCACTATCTGACAGTACCGGCAGCCTGTTACTATCTGACAGCACCGTCAGCCGGTCACTATCTAACAGCACCGAGCGTCGGTCACTATCTGACAGCACCGTCAGCCGGTCACTTTCTGACAGCACCGTCAGCGGGGTCTGAACACGGTGGTCGGGGCGGCAGGTGGTGGTGTTTGAACGGCCCGGGTGGCACCGTGTTCTATATCGGCCGACACTGCTCACCAAACACGGATAATGGCCAGCCAGCTCCTGCCGCCGAACAAAGTCCGCTTCACAGCCGGCTGCAACAGGCCCACTCGAGCCAAACGAAACTTGTCGGAACTTGTTATGTAATGCAACAAGCCAACATTACAGGGAAAACGCAAACGATCCGGACGTGTTGGCATTACGGGGCCAAATTGTTTGGCACCAGTAAATTGGAAAAAGCAAGACTTCAACAGAAAAACAAAAGGCGAACGCAATGAATATGTCGAATATGTCGAGGTTTCTGCTTTCGATGCTACTTCCTGTACTTCCGGTGCCTTTCTCCCTCTGAAGTGTACTTCCGGTGCCTTGACCCCTCTGAAGAGACTTGTCTATTGCGTCTCACTGTGGTACACATCACCGGTGGCGGTGCCATGCCACAGTCGTTCTCCGAGCTCCCTCCACCCTCGGCGTCCTGTGAAGACCCGTCCCCTGAGCTGGTGGCGTGCCGTCGCGTGACTGATCCGCACACCTGGCCTCCTGCTCCCCTCCCTCCTCCTCCTCCTATTCACCGCCGCGCCCTGCTGGTGCCTCTCGGGTTAGCCAGGCCTCGGTCGGCGCCTTACAAAGCGCCCGGCGCACTCCCTTTGAACGGGCCGGAACGGCGTCTCGTCTCACGCCCGACCCGGGCCGCCGCCTCACAGCACCGGGGGCTGGGCGGTGGCGACAGTGTCAAACCGTGGATTAACCGTGCACAGTGAACACAGTGCACAGTGCACAGTGAACGGCACGCCATGGGGCGGGTACCCAGGAGCTAAGGTTCTGAGATTAAAGCAGACATCAGTCAATTGAACAATTGGGTGGTTATTGACCAGTTCCTTCCTCGAGCTGCCATGGAGCTCTGTCAGCTCCAGGAAAACACGGGCGACGTTTCAAAAAATAATTTTCCACATCGCATGTCTAGGGTACGTCGTAACATATGACGAGACAAAATAATATTTTGCTTCTGTGCATCAGTGATACCTTTGATGGTAAGGCTGTCGTTTTAACTGCAAGCCAAAGCTGGACACACATTTTGAATACATGCTTCAGCAAGCCTATATGTGAAACAGTTATCTTACTATAGGAAGACAAACTGTCTTTAATAAGAGTTCGATGTTTTGTGTCAGCGATAACATCAGCTGGTGACAGCACTGTCCGCAGTCTCCACAGGCAACTCTCCACCTAAAATGGCCGACGTTCGACGGACATTATGCACTCGGGAACAGCAGCCGCTCAGCTGACACCAGGTGGTGACAGGTCACAGCTGCGTGACGTCACCAGGTCACGGGTCAGCGCAGCTGCTGCAGGCCGGCGCTGCTCGTGAGTAGTCCCTCAGCTGCCATTCACCTGCTCCTCCCCACCCGGACAGGCTACACACACACAGAGGGTGTTTATACCGTGTGCCAGCGGCTCCTCTGTGCGTCTCTGCCCAGGCGGCACCGGTGGAAGTCCAGTCCGCTGCTGTTCTGTTACCCCGTAACCGACAGTGAGGCTGGCAGGGCATTGAAGGGTCTGTGGCGCGCGCGCCTGACCAGCCGGTCCGGGGTCCCTCCCTCCCTCCCGGAGGAGCCGGAGGAGCCGGAGGAGCCGGAGGAGCCGGAGGAGCCGGAGGAGCCGGAGGAGCCGGAGGAGCCGGAGGAGCCGGAGGAGCCGGAGGAGCCGGAGGAGCCGGTAGAGCCGGTAGAGCCGGATGAGCCGGATGAGCCGGAGGAGCCGGAGGAGCCGGATGAGCCGGAGGAGCCGGTAGAGCCGGAGGAGCCGGGCAGCTGCGGCAGGACGCTGTACTGTTCACACCAGGCGCCGCGCCGCCGCTCAGTCTGCAGTGTCGGTCTTATCCCGCCCCCGGGCATCCCGTGACCCGTGACCCGTGACCCGTGCCGTCCCGACCTACGCTGTGCTCACCAGGTCCAGCAGATTCTGTCCAAATGTGACTTTGTTTATTGAAACTTTGGCGGTAAAGCACACACAGGGGCATTTCTTAAATTTACACGGAACCGGATTAAAACTATCTGCTGCCTATTTCCAGTCACGTTCGGTAGCATATTTTCCTGCCATCCCTGATCGTAGGTAAAGGCAACGAAACAAAATAGGAGCATTATAATTTATAACTGTCAGATCAAAGTTGCATGCATTTTCCGGAATACAAAACAAAAGACAGAACCTCACCGATCACCGAAAGACTAAAACTGTGTCTGGTGACATTACGCCTATAAAACATGATAATATATATATATATATATATATATATATATGCAGTTTACACTCAGCAATCTGGAGCCATAATAGCGGCAGCTATCGACTGTCTGGAGGCCAGTGACGTACCTGCCATTACGGCAATAATCCGATGTCTTTTCTTCTCCGCATAGGTGGGTATGCAGTATGCACCACCTTCAGCCGTGAACATGCATGTCCAGTCCTGGACATGTATCAAATAGGCGTATTGTGAAAGCCATGTTGGGCTATTCTAGATGCTTGGAAGGCGAGGTCGCTGAAGTTATTAGAGTTACGATCAGTCACGATCATCACTTTAGTCACGATCGAGACGACGGACAATGTCTTTCCTTTCGGAGGTCCCGGCCACCTAATTTCGAATTCAGAATACGTTGCCAAGGTGAATTAAAGGGATATTGCCACCTCCGGAGGATTTCTAAAAAGCAACTTAAATGAATGGTGGGGATCAACAATCATGTATGCTCAAGCTCAAACTTGCTCCTGCAGCACCTAAAGCAGTGTATCGGCAAAGCATGTTGTATTTATTTCTGATTCCAAAACGTTGGTCCCAGCTGTGCTCAGTACTAGATTCATGATGGCCGCTCTCATCCAGTTTGGCTGTGAAATTGGCGCCCACCCAAAGCCGAAACGTCCGAATTCGCCGAGACTTGACCTTGAAAAGTCTGTCTGTGTTATAAGGTATTGGACACGAATCTCCTACGGCCCCAAAGTCGAGCCATAGCCATTCTTGCTGTTTTATTCATGTTTTATTATGAAAGAGGCTATGGTTGTTGAAAATATAATTAACGGCATACGCTTTTTAATTTTAAAGTGCACTGACGAAATAGTGATGTTGAGTTTGTAATATTCAAAAGAAAATCATAGTCCGCAAAGAAGTGATTCTAAATAGTGATGAGGCGACTCCAATTTTACGAATGTGTGCCAATCACGAGCGGTACGAATGCATTTTTTGATCTAATGGGGGGAGTTTCGGGAACCAAATTTTGCAGGTGAAATCGGACACGCTTAATCTACCGATACACACCAAAACCTCCATATTGGCCCGCGAGGTGACAATACCCATTTAGGGAGAAATCAGAAACGAGCGAGTTCTGACACCGCGGGACATAGGCGAACATTAGTAATATGACTGAACAATACCTACATCTACGGCATTGTTCGAGCACAGGATCCTGGTAATCGTTACAGGCTCCCAAAGTCAGTGAGCAGGTAAACATATTTTGATGAATAATGTGCACCTCAGAAAATCGGGCTCAATCATCAATAGTGATTACTGCCGCGCCGGCTTACTTTATCCTTCAGACACGTATGGTATATAAAACACGGACCGTTCTTTGAAGTCGATGAAGATGGGCAAACGATGGGCCATTGTGGCTCGGTATATCGGTGGTGGTCGATAGTAAACAATCGCGGTCAATCGCGGTCAGGAAGATTCCGTCACTCACTTCTTTGGCGATCGCATGCTTACATCCAATGATGGGAAGTACAACAAACACTTGCAAAACGCTGCATTCTGTTCAATCCTGCAGCCCATACAGACGGGGGCTGGGGGGGGGGGGGGGGGGGCTGACAGCCGCCGCCCGACACAGTCTATAGACTATAGTCGAAGCTAATTGACAGGAAAATACCCGCCCCAGCAGCACGCAGATCCTAATCGGCGGCCAGTAATCCGCTCTGTGTACATTGTACTGTGTCCGACTGAAGCCACGACCGATTTATGACTCTAATGGGGCCATTTGACACCATTGCATGAACAGTTTGCACATACCAGACAATGGTGTCTCGAAAAATGGTAGCGCGAAACGTGGCGTTTACCTGCTACCTCGCACGGTTTCCTGCGTAGTGGTGCGCAATTTTGTATACCCTCACATTTCATAGCTGGATTCTCCGGCTGAAATGTATGAACATTTAGTCAAAGCCTCGTACAGAAGCCATGTTGGTTTGGTAGAAAACTATCCCGATGCTAAAATAAAATAATAATTTCGCTTGAAGAGGATTCACGAACAAGTATATAGTTCATACAAATTACAAATTTTGCTGTCAAGTATCATTTTGTTTAATGGATATCACTCAAGGATAAATTTGAAAATGTGCGTACCTAAAATCCCCTAAAGCATTCTAAGCTAGTTTGCTTTACTCATTAGTCATTAATGCTGTTTAACCCGCGCCGTGCTGGTGCTCGGCGCCACCTTCGTCGTGCCGCAGGGGAGGGGGTATTAGACGTCCCCCCTTGGACTCGGCTCCTATGGGACGCACACAAAAACACGAGAATACCGTTCGAAAGCTCGTCAAAAATAATTTGGAAACTATTTTGTCATGTTTTAGCTCAGGTCAATATTGAGGACACCAGAAGTCATCAAACGCAACAATAGTTATTTTTGGCAACACGGTTTTTCGCAAATAACTGTTTACCTAATAACGATAAGGCAGTAATTTTTACGCCATCGTATTTGTCTCGTCAAGGCGCTTTGACTTATAAGCCTTTTGACCAGTTCAGGTCAAAGTCAATTGGTGACCCAAGTAGGTTATGTTGCATATTGGGAGACGTGTCTCGACGAGACAAACACATTGGTGCTGGTTTGACATATCTATTTTCATTCTGTCGAGAGTTATTGATACAAATATGTTGGTGACCTCAGAGGACCTCGGCTGACCCTGTAGGGGTCACTGAACAAAAATTGCACCCGGATCATCAAGAATGGCCTATGATAACATGATCCAGAAGGAATTTAACTGATATCATGCGTATCATCGGAATAGGAAGCATTTGAACATTTCCCCATTGACTTATAATGGGAGGTTACGAAATTGACCCGACCTTAGGTTCTCGATATACAAAATCCGAGATAGACGAATTGTAGATATCTATGACCTTATGAAATCCTGTACGTTTGAAACTGATCGGCCCAAAACTGTGTCTGCGGTACGACCGAAAACGTTTTTGGGGGTGGGGTCACATGACCTGGCCTGGTGACCTGACCTGAGATGACCCGTGGTCAAGAATTTTACATAATGTGGGTAATTGATGCCCAAATAGCTGTGCCAAAAACGGCAGCGCTGCGCGCCGCCGTTTTTTTTTCTATCCTCGAAAAACGTTAGGGGGGGTCTAAACGGATTCCAGGGTAAAAAGTCAAAAGATAAAAAGTAAACGGACGGAAAGTCAAGGGACGAAAAGTCAAGGGGTAAAAAGTCGACATCGCTAAAAGTCGAAAGATAAAAAGTAAAAAAGGTACAAAGTCAACATGGCAAAAAGTAAACACGCTAAAAGTCGAATAGTAAAAAGTCGTATAGATAAAAGTCGAAAGATAAAAGTCGAAAAGGTAAAAAGTCAACATGGCAAAAAGTCAACACGCTAAAAGTCGAATAGTAAAAAGTTGTATGGATACAAGTCGAAAGATAAAAAGTCGAAAAGGTAAAAGTCAACATGGCAAAAAGTCAACACGCTAAAAGTCGAATAGTAAAAAGTCGTATAGATAAAAGTCGAAAGATAAAAAGTCGAAAGTTAAAAAGTCGAAAGATAAAAGTCGAAAGATAAAAAATCGAAAGGTAAAAAGTCGAAAAGATAAAAAGTCAACATGGCAAAAAGTCAACACGCCAAAAGTCAAATCGTAAAAAGTCGCATAGCTAAAAGTCAACGCGCAAAAAGTCAATGATAGGGTCAGTTGAACATCATTTGGGTATTGTGAATAGTTTGATGCATCTAATCCAGATTAATTATTTGTTTGCTTGGGTTTGGGAGGGTTTGAAGAGGCCAACCAACAAAGAAACGTTGACAACTTGCTTAGGGATAGGTACCGTTGGATGCAGCACTGCTGAGTCTGATCTTCAGTTATAATTTGAACCATATATAATATATCTACATAAATACATAAGACATGAAGTTCTTTTTTTATCCATGTTTGAACACGTTAATAAATGGGTCGCACCACAATCAACTAACCAAAGCATAAGTCGACTAATCTCAATTCTTTTAAACTGTAGGTAGGTAATGTAATAGGTATGTGAGAATAGTAGCGGAGTACCGGAGCCTGCTGCAGAGGTTGAAGGAGTCCAGGAAACCAGTCATTGTGACTGGCATCCTCCCTCGCTGTGGAGCCAGTGAGGAGTGGTACTCGAGAGCTCTGTCTGTGAACAGCTCAGTTCAGAACTTATGTTAAGCTATGGGGCTTAGTTATGTAGACTTATGGGATCAGTTCTATGAGTGGCGTAGGTACTATATGAAGGATGGGCTTCACTTATCGGATGAGGGGGCAAGGGCTTTGGGAGATGCCTACAGAAGTGTCATTCAGGGAAACTAGGTAGGAGGGGAGGGGGGGGGGGGGGGGGGGGGTTCGGGGACGCTAGTACTAGGGCATCAGGAAGTAAGCATTGGTAGAAGTTCATGTCAGAATAGGACAGTAGATCATAATTCCCTCAGAATTAGTAGAGTCAGCTCAAAGTATAAGATCACATGTGTGTTGCTGAATGCCCAAAGTATTAGGTTTAAATTTGATGAGTTTGAGTGTTATGTTGCCCTTGAAAAGCCTGATATCATTTGTGTAACCGAGACATGGGTTAGTGAGGGGTATAATAGGGATAGGCTACAGGATTTCGAGTTACAAGGGTACATGTTCTCATACTGCAGAGAATCACGGCAGGGGGGCGGAGTGTTTGTATATGTAAATAGCTTGTACTGCACTTCTAGAGTTGATGATTCTAGTAAAGTAAAAGAAGTAGAATCAATCTGGCTTGACATTAAAATTGGTACAGGAAACAGAGGAAGGTTGAGGATAGGTGCATTTTACAGACCAGGGAATCTTCCAAGGAACTCCCAAGCTGAAACAGACCAAGATATTTGTGAGGAAATACGTAGGAACTTTCGGGCTCAGTGTCTTATTATGGGAGATTTTAACTTAAGAGGATACGAAAGTATAGCAGAGGAAACAAATGAGTGTAGGTTGTATAGGCAAATCTTTGAAGAGGAGCTTTTCATGCATCAGTTTGTAACAGAGCCAACCAGACATTGCTCCATTCTAGACCTTGTATTCTCAGACGACAGTGATCTAGTTAGTGACATAAGTATTTGTGAAGGTCTAGGAACCAGTGATCACAATATGGTTAAATTCAATATCTCATCAGAAATGAGGCCCAAAGATAACCTTATTATGGTTCCAAACTTCAGCCGGGCTGATTTTGATGGTATTAGACATGACCTCGCACAGATAAAATGGAACGTTGAGTTGGCAGGTTTAGATGCATGTGAGGCCTGGAATGTTTTCAAAGCTAGATTAAGCCAAATTCAGAATCGGCATATACCCCTCAGGCACAAACGTAACAGAACCAAGGGCAAACCAGTTTGGCTTACCCCAGAAGTAAGGAGTGCTATACAAGCTAAAAGAAGTGCATTTGGCATTTTGAAGGGATCTTCACTAGATATAAATCAGAAGGCCTACCAGAATGCAAGAAATTCAGTTAAGAAAAAGGTCAGAGCAGCTAAAAGGGCAAAGGAACTTGATTTAGCTAGACATTGTAATGCAGATAGTTAGAAGTTCTTCAGTTTTTATAAGTTCAGTACAGTTTCCAAAAATATAGGTCCATTTAAGGTAGATGATGTGTTAGTTAGCAAGGACAGTGAAATGGTTGAAGTGCTTAATGATCAGTTTCAATCTGTCTTTACTATCGAGGACCAGAGTAGTATTGCAGCACTTCAGCCTGAGCCAGAGACAGAGGAGACTATAGGAGAGCTAGGTGGCATAAGTAGTGAACTTGTTCTAGAATATCTAAAGAAAGTAAGGCCTAACAAGGCAGAAGGACCTGATGAAATCCATGCTAGACTTTTAAGAGAATCTGAAAGGGAGTTGTCGGTCCCATTAGCCATAATATTTTCTAAATCACTCGCAGATAGTACAATTCCACTTGATTGGAAAAGAGCAAATCCTATTCATAAAAAGGGAGATAGAAGTAAAGAGGAAAACTATAGACCGGTTAGTCTGACCTCATTAGTCTGCAAGGTGCTTGAATCAATCATCAAAGATAAGATTGTTGAATTCTTGGAGCAAAATGAACTCATCAAGGATACACAGCATGGCTTTAGGAAGGGCCGTTCTTGTTTAACTAATCTTCTGGAGTTTTTGGATGTTGCAACAGATAGCTTTGATCAGGGTAAACAGCTAGATGTAGCTTTTCTTGATTTCAGTAAAGCATTTGACAAAGTCCCCCATACAAGACTGGGGTTGCAACTTAAAATTCATGGGATCAGGGGCAATATTCTGGATTGGATAGAAACGTGGCTTTCAGGACGCCAGCAAAGGGTTATATTGAATGGGTGCCAATCACAATGGAAGGAGGTTCTCAGTGGGGTTCCACAGGGCTCAGTCCTGGGCCCATTGCTTTTTATAATATTTGTGAATGCAATTGAGAACAGTATAGACAGCAAAGTCTTGAAATTTGCAGACGATCTAAAAGTTGTCAGGATTATTAGAGGAAAACATGATCAGGATGTTTTCCAATCAGATCTGGACAAGCTAGTTGAGTGGTCTGAAGCATGGCAGATGAAATTAAATTTGAGTAAATGTAAGATTATGCACGCTGGACGGGTTAGCAGTAAACATAGGTATGAAATGGGTGGGCAGAAAATGGAGCAGATTGAAAAGGAAAGAGATTTAGGTGTCGTGGTAAACAATAGACTATCAGCGTCAGACCAGGTTGTAGAAGCTAGGAAAAAGGCACTTAGAATGCTAGGGGCCATTAACAGAAATGTTTCCTACAAGAGTGAAAAGGTAATAACAAAACTGTATTGTGCATACGTTAGACCACATTTGGAGTATTGTGTACAAGCCTGGTCTCCAACATATGAGAAAGATTGCTGGTTGTTAGAAAGAGTTCAAAAAAGGGCAACAAAAATGGTTAATTGTCTTGGTAGTTTACCTTATGAAGATAGATTAAAGAAATTGGGTATGTTTTCAATTAGATATAGAAGGCTAAGAGGAGATCTAATTGAAGTCTTCAAATTTGTAAATAGTCAGCATTCTGGATATTTAAAGGGTATGTTTGAGTTCAATAGGGAAAATCGAGGTAGAGGTCATCAGCATAAACTCATTATGAAACAAAGTAGGACTAGGCTACGACAGTCATTTTTCAGTAGAAGGGTTGTAGGACATTGGAATATGCTACCAGGGGATGTCGCTGATGCAGTGACACTTGCTTCCTTCAAAATTAGATTAGATAAATACTTTACAGAGAAGGGATTAGTTCATAAATACTCGTGGGATTAGCCTTCTTTTATGCAGGTAGAGTAAGGTGATTTGAAGGGGCGAGACTGGTGGAAGGGGGGGGGGGGGGGGGTGGGTGGGGTGCAACCTCGGATGTGCCCAAGAGGCTCTTTGTTGCACTTTTCTTTTATGTCTTTATGTCTTTATGTCTTTATATATGTACATACGTTGTGGAGGTAGGTAACGCAACTTCCGCGTTAATAGTCGGATAGTCCAAAGCAAATAATTGAAGGAACGTGAAGTCAAGAGACGAATTCTACTTTTCATCTTTTGACTTTTAGCGACGTTGACTTTTTACCATTTCGACTTTTTTATCCTTCGACTTTTCGCCATTTCGACTTTTCATCTTTTGACTTTTAGCGACGTCGACTTTTTACCCCTTGACTTTCCGTCTGTTTACTTTTTATCTTTTGACTGCTTACCCTTTTGCCTTTTGGTCTGTTGACTTTTTACCCTGTTGACTTTTTGTCACTTGACTTTTTATCCGTTTGACTTTTGGTCCGTCGACTTTTTTCCATGTCGACTTTTTGACTGTTGACTTTTTACCCTGTTGACTTTTGTCACTTGACGTTTTATCCGTTTGACTTTTGGTCCGTCGACTTTTTTCCATGTCGACTTTTTGACAGTTGACTTTTTACCCTGTTGACTTTTCGTCAATGGACTTTTTACCCGCCGACTTTTAGGACTTTTGACTTTTTACTATTGACTAAATGTCCCTTTATAAATACTCGTGGGATTACTGTTATCCGTTTACTTTTTGCTATTCTACTTTTCGTCAGGCACCCGTCTAAACGCCCCCCCCCCCGGCACGACGCGGGTTAAGCATTACAATATTCGTCACAGACGGTGCTGCTGTGGTCGACCAAAAACTGGAGTGCAATGCAAACTGCTAAAACGTTCACAACGGAGAACTTCAGAGGCTCTATGCTTTCAGCGGGGCTGACAAATATAACCCTGTAAGTGTGAGTGTCGACAAATATAAATAACCACAATATATGATTGACAGTCAATCCCTTGGTAAAAGTATGATTGACCCTTGGTAAAAGTCAAAGTCATCAAGTCAGGTAAAAGTCAGTCACATTGGCCGGAACCGAGTCCAAAACACGTCGAATGGCGTTAAAATTTGCCTTAATGCAATGTTTCCAGGACCTTTCGTAAAATGTTGATTACGTGTCAGATTCCGTGTCGGCCATCCCCACAGCTATGCTGTTTCAGTTTATTGAACACGAAGTTAAGTGGAACAATACCCTTTCAACACGTATAAACAGACAACAGCTGCACGCCGACCAACATTGACTCGTCACTGATACTGGCACGCCGAGTGACACGCTACCGTCCAGTCCCGACGTCACGGTCAGCGAAATCCAGCCCCGGTACACAGCCGCTCTCGGTCTGCCGGTGG
The DNA here is from genome assembly GCA_036785665.1 of Chirona hameri. Lineage (NCBI taxonomy): Eukaryota > Metazoa > Arthropoda > Thecostraca > Balanomorpha > Balanidae > Chirona > Chirona hameri. Next base: position 106,626 of record JAXIVJ010000703.1, on the reverse strand, counting down.
TCTGCCGGTGGTCTGCCGCTCTCGGTCTGCCGGTGGTCGGCCGGTGGTCTGCCGCTCTCGGTCTGCCGGTGGTCTGCGGGTGGTCTGCCGGTGGTCTGCCGGTGGTCTGCCGGTGGTCTGCCGCTCTCAGTCTGCCGGTGGTCTGCCGGTGGTCTGCCGGTGGTCTGCACTGCAGACATGCAGTCTCTGTGTCTGTGTGTGATCTAACGCTCCCTCAGAGGAGACACTCTCTCTCCCGAGAGATGGCGGCGCTGATATCTCCCGCAGACAATGGCCGCTCGGTCAGACGGCCGCACATTTTTGTCAGCGCCTAATTACCGGGCCGATCGGGGCCTTGAAACCGAGAGGAATGTGGCCGGAATTGACTGCGCCGCCGCCGCCGCCGCCGCCGTCGCCGTCGCGCTGCAGTTGGACACAGTGGCTGTCCCGTGTCCGGCCGCCGGCTGCGGTGTCGGTGTGTGGGAGGGACTGCTCTGTGCGGGGCGGGGCGGCTGGGAGCCCGCTCTCAGGCCGCCGCCGACACCGCCGACGCTAGCCGATCGGTGACAGCCTGTTTTGGGTGTCACAGCCAGATCAGACTGCCCATTGTTCTGACTGGCAGCGCGCCCTTGCACAACAGCCGATACACGGCTTTTAGCTTTGTCATCTGATTGCCCTCCACATAGAGGGTGACAGAGTAACAGGAGCAGTGAAAAACTGGACTGGTTTTTGGATGGTCGGCTGCTCGTTAGAAAAATAGATCAGTGATTCTCGTGAGAGGAAATTCGTTAGCAATATGTTTATGTTGGAATAGCACAGAGACAATGTCGTGTCAAAGTAAAACAAGGCATGTTGGGGCATGTTCAGTATGTTTACGTATGTTTGCGGACAAGGTAATGCGCTTTTCAAACCGACATAGATACATACATAGTACCTACACACTGGCAACTTTATTGATTGCAATCTTAAACCAGCGTTCGGGAGAGCAGCCGGGCTTGCTAACAAGTTGAGAATTAGCTCCGCTGCGATAGCTTCAATTAATGTTGTGCATAGGTATGTTTGCGTTGTTTTAAACAACGTTATATACATATCCATGGTGTCCCACTCACTCTCAGTATTCTTAGTCTTACAGTCCAGCTCGATACAAACGTCTCACTCACTCTCAGTATTCTTAGTTTTACAGTCCAGCTCGATACAAAAGTCTCACTCACTCTCAGTATTCTTAGTCTTACAGTCCAGCTCGATACAAACGTCTCACTCACTCTCAGTATTCTTAGTCTTACAGTCCAGCTCGATACAACGTCTCACTCACTCTCAGTATTCTTAGTCTTACAGTCCAGCTCGATACAAACGTCTCACTCACTCCCAGTATTCTTAGTCTTACAGTCCAGCTCGATACAAACGTCTCACTCACTCTCAGTACTCTTAGTCTTACAGTCCAGCTCGATACAAACGTCTCACTCACTCTCAGTATTCTTAGTCTTACAGTCCAGCTCGATACAAACGTCTCACTCACTCTCAGTATTCTTAGTCTTACAGTCCAGCTCGATACAAACGTCTCACTCACTCTCAGTACTCTTAGTCTTACAGTCCAGCTCGATACAAACGTCTCACTCACTCTCAGTATTCTTAGTCTTACAGTCCAGCTCGATACAAACGTCTCACTCACTCTCAGTATTCTTAGTCTTACAGTCCAGCTCGATACAAACGTCTCACTCACTCTCAGTATTCTTAGTCTTACAGTCCAGCTCGATACAAACGTCTCACTCACTCTCAGTACTCTTAGTCTTACAGTCCAGCTCGATACAAACGTATCACTCACTCTCAGTATTCTTAGTCTTACAGTCCAGCTCGATACAAACGTCTCACTCACTCTCAGTATTCTTAGTCGTACAGTCCAGCTAGATACAAACGTCTCACTCACTCTCAGAATTCTTAGTCTTACAGTCCAGCTCGATACAAACGTCTCCGCACTCTCAGTATTCTTAGTCTTACAGTCCAGCTCGATACAAACGTCTCATTCACTCTCAGTATTCTTAGTCTTACAGTCCAGCTCGATACAAACGAAAAGAACGTGTACGAGAAGAAAAAAAACACTTAATGTGCAACAAAACACTTAATGTGCAAAAAAGCACTTAATGTGCTCCTGTGCTTGCTGAAAGGGTTCGTTACAAACGGAGAGGATTAACTGAGGTAGATTGTAGACATCACGAACATGTCTCTTTATGTATTGCATGCATTTCCGCTGGAACATAAATACTTCCGCAATATTCCAATAAAGTACCTAAACGCATTATTGAATTACCTAACTCATATTGATTATAACGGCGAAAATGCGCATTCAAAATAAAATTGAGACACGCACCTACGGAGCCGCACGCTGGACCAGAACAGGCCAGTGGCGCAGAACATTCCGTGTCCCGCGCCCTGTCTACACAGTAAGGGGACAGGGGGGGGGGGGGGCAATCACGCACAGTAACGCAGGGAGACCACTGACCTGGCAGAGAACTGCGGAAACTGAGTCCAACTGAGAACTTCCTTTATTCTTACCTACCTGTCGACGCCTGGGATCGACAGGAGTGGTATAGGTACGCCACGGTGCAACGGCTCTCCACATGCCACGGTGCAACGGCTCCCCTGATCACACCATGCTGTGGGCATCGACAGGAGTGGTATAGGTACGCCACGGTGCAACGGCTCCCCTCACGCCACGGTGCAACGGCTCCCCTGATCACACCATGCTGTGGGCATCGACAGTAGTGGTATAGGTACGCCACGGTGCAACGGCTCTCCACATGCCACGGTGCAACGGCTCCCCTGATCACACCATGCTGTGGGCATCGGCAGGAGTGGTATAGGTACGCCACGGTGCAACGGCTCCCCTGATCACACCATGCTGTGGGCATCGACAGTAGTGGTATAGGTACGCCACGGTGCAACGGCTCCCCTCACGCCACGGTGCAACGGCTCCCCTGATCACACCATGCTGTGGGCATCGACAGGAGTGGTATAGGTACGCCACGGTGCAACGGCTCTCCACATGCCACGGTGCAACGGCTCCCCTGATCACACCATGCTGTGGGCATCGACAGGAGTGGTATAGGTGCGCCACAGTGCAACGGCTCCCCTCACGCCACGGTGCAACGGCTAACCTGATCACACCATGCTGTGCTATCAGAACAAAGAATGTATGTATACACACGAAGCCAAGGGCCACGGGTGACGGGACGACACCAAAGCCTTGCGGGTAGCCTGTCGCAGTGGAAGTGATATATTCTTGATCGTCCATGCTGTGGTTTGGCCAGCCAATATATATGAGGTACATACCTACTGTCGTGATGACAACCATATTTATCACGTCCACAGTGTCACATTTAAAAGAAAAAGAAAGAAATATAGAGTATTTATGTTGATGTGATGTGGACAAAAGTGACATTTTATTTGGTATCCCAGAGAACAGTAGATATTGCCTTATTTGGCCAGTTGCCCTTACTATTTTGAAACATATATCAAATTGGGAAAAGCTGGCATAGGACTCCGACGAACTTATATCCTTCCAAAATATAATTAGAGCATGCAGCCAGCATCGCGCAACTTATGAGTCATGACGTAATGTTATGTCACGTTAGTTCTTGAACTTTGAAGTTTGACTCACATTAGCGTCAACCAGTTCCCATCAACAGTGCACAAAAGTAGTTTTATTACGGTATTTATGCACGGTACAGTTGACGTATAAAGGGAGAGTCATTGATTTATGACAGGTATTCCGATACATTTTGAGTATTCGTGCAATAGGTGGTCTGATAGCGAGCTCATTTTTACGACTCAAAAGCGGCGATCCGATTGCGCATGAAAAGAAAAGGAAAATCGAATCTCTAACTATAAATAGTTCATTTTCCGCACCTGTTTCGTCGTGTGTGATTGTAAATCATAGAAACAAGTGCGCAAGGACGCCGGAGGCCATTTTCGGCCGTATCGGTGAGAGTCGACAGGGGCGTCGTTTTCTATAGGCCTGGTAGGGCCCAAGCCCTACCAATGTTCATTTGGGCCCCACCAATGCCTCTCTGGACCCTATCAATGTTTTACAACATTTACTAAAAGAGATAAGAAAATTTCAAAAAATGACATTGCTATGAGGCATATACAAATGTACAGCAAGGGCCATGGGCCCTGTGTGGCAATTCAAATGTACAGCAAGGGCCATGGGCCCTGTGTGGCAATTCAAATACCTAAATATCATAAGTTTGGTTTGCTTGAAATCACCTTATGTGAGTTGTTCAATATAAGAACCTGTATCCCTTACTCAACTATTTCCCTAATGATTCAAACAAGACAAAAATAATCATGACATGATCTTGCTTGCTTGCTTGCTTGGCTAACATCAATGGGAAATTATTGGGGAGGTCAAAAGGTCTGGACACATTCTGACCTCGAAATTATCCCTAAAAGAACCCCCAGTGGAAATATGCGCCAACCCTATTGTTCAACATCAGTATAGGACACTATTGCAAAATGGCTGGAGTTGTGTGTCTCGATCCAATCTGACATGGAATACACAACATGATTTCAGTGATACACAGTCACGGTGATTTACAAAAATGAAACCTTGCAAGAACACTTTGATAAAATAAAAGCACCTACCAAATCAGTCCAACAATGTGTCAATATTAGGTCATTCCAAAGACCTGATTTTCACTCGCAATAAAAATGAAATAGGTAAAAAACTATTGACCTGCAGGTCAATAGTTTAGGCTCCAGAGGTCACCAAAGGTCGCGATGACATTTTCTTCCAAAAAGGTTTCGTGAATAACTTGTTATCGGTTAAACATACAACAATAAGTTTAACACCATCGTGTTTGCCTCGTCAAGACGCTTCGAAATGTATTAATGGTAACCTGGTAAGGTCAACTTCAAAATTTGACCTGAGGTCAAGGGCATTTTGTGACCCATGTAAGTCATGTTGCATATGAGACGATGCGTCTTGACGAGAAAAACACAGTGGTGCCATTCGAACGTCTCTATCTTTATTGCATCAATAGTTATTGTATTAAACAGTGCTGGTGATCTCAGTTGACCTCAGCTGACCTTGCAGAGGTCACTGGGCAACAATTGCACCTGGATCATCAATAATGAGCCAAAATAGCATGATTCTGAAAGGATTGACCTGACCTAATGCATAATCTTTGAATAGCAACATTTTTGTATTTTACCATTGACTTATAATAGGGAGGTCACGAAATTGACCTGACCGTAGGTCACCGATATTACCAGAACCGAGATATTCAAATTTTAGGAACTTATGACCTTATCAAATCCTGTAAGTTTCAAATATCTCGGACAAACACTGTGGCTTTGACACGACCACAAACATGTTTGGAGGTAAGGTCACTTGACGTGACCTGGTGACCTGACCTGAGATGACCTGGGGTCATTTTTTTCACACAATGTGGGTAGTTAATTCCCAAACAGCTGTGTCCAATTTGGCGGCCCTGGAGCCGTTTTCCCGCTATTTTTGAAAAAGCTCAGGCGGGTCAAAATGACCCCCACCAGCGCGAAGGTTAAGTGGATCTGAAAGTGCTGAAATTGTGCAACTTCGTCATGCTGTATTTTCTTAACCCATTGAAGTACTAATCTGTCAATTTCACAGGTGAATTTTACGCTCTGGAATTCCCGAGTCATAAATTGTGAACCTTGCAGACTCTTTGGAAGCACTTCTTTCCGAGAAAAAATGGGCCCGTTCAGCCTTCGAACACGTCCGACGCTTCAACAAGTCAAAAATGCCCGAGGCTGTGTCTTACGAACCGTTACTAGAATGCGTCCTAAATTTGCACAGGTGTCCTCGGAGCACGTACCGAAACATCTCAATTGACCATTTTTAGACCGATTGAATAAAGACTGTGATTTTGATGGCGATTTTTTCTATTGTGACCTTTTCCCACAAATTGTCAACTTTTGAACGCTTTGCGGGTGGGAAAACGGAATCCTATTTTGCTAAAATTTTGCATGGCCTCATTGCATGTGGAATAGACTTTCATGAGCATGTCTCGTCATCGATAAAAACAAATATTCATTTTGAAACACCCTAGTGATGCCGCTTCTCAACCACATGGGCGATCACAGAACCACGTCTACTCAAATACAAACAAAGCAATGAGTTTGAAAGTTTTGAATCTCTTGATTGGTTTCACCGATCTGCAGTACGAACTAGGTTGAAACACAAAGCAAAACTGTAACACTGCCGAAATATTGCCAACGACTTTTATCGTTTATCGCGAGTGATGGTCATTGTCCGCATGTCCGCATCAGATAGCATGACATGGGATGGTAGTTGCATTGTTTGCTCATTTATTATTCGCCTTCGCACATGATCAGATTCGCAACTTCGAAGTAGGTCAAATACAGAGTTGCAATTTCCAGTGATCGCAGGCTGGATTTCGTGCCCATCTTCAGGCGCATGTTATATTATTATCAGTGACTACGCACGGGCCGAGTGGTTCAAAGGCTAGGCCGGTAATTTTTGCCTACTATGCTGGATTTGCATGCATGAAATTAATCTCATCTAATGCACTTTCTTAAATATTAATGCGTCGCTTTTACCCCGTTACAAAACAAAACGAAATAGTGCATGCTGGACTGGGTTACATCAGCGTACTGGTGTGCCGGTCTGGGCTGTGTGTCGGTATTATCGAAAAGTTGCACTTGAGCCGGTCATCATGTGAAAAAAGTATGTGCGTCACAGGGATGGACAGAAGGGTAACATTTCCTCCCCCCTAACCTGCGAAATGGGCATCCGCGAGGATATTTTAATCCGGCGATGTTGTTGCAGTGACCAGTGTACCTTGTTTGTTTAATTTGAAAAAATATTGGAGGCTGGAGCCAAAAATTAAGTGCCTGAAATCCGAGGAGAAACGCAAATTGAGGGTAGGTTATGTTTCGGCGGAGTGGTTGGGCCTTACCAATCATTTTCGTAAAACGACACCCCTGGGAGCCGATGTGACAAAGCTCAACGCAGAGGGCCACCGGACGTCTAATATTAACACATGCATATAATACAATACCGCATAGCCGCACCAGGCCGGCCGGCGCAGCCCGGCAGGTGCTGCCTACAGAGACTACGTACGGATGGAGACCAGAGCCATCACACCTGGCCGGCCAGCACAGCCCGGCAGGTGCTGCCTACAGAGACTACGTACGGATGGAGACCAGAGCCATCACACCTGGCCGGCCGGCGCAGCCCGGCAGGTGCTGCCTACAGAGACCACAGACGAGCCATCACAAGGGCCGGGGAGGCCAAAGGCTAGCGGAACGACTGGGGGCCAGCCGAAAACACGACCAGACGAAAAAGGGAAACAGCACGAAATACTGGCCACCCACTCTGTTGAGAATATTGCGATATTGTGGTAACGGGGAGAGTGCCAGACACTCATCATGTGGCGTCGAGAGAGTGGCCTGGAGGTACCAGCAGACGGAGAGTGCCAGACACTCATCATGTGGCGTCGAGAGAGTGTGGCCTGGAGGTACCAGCAGACGGAGAGTGCCAGACACTCATCGTGTGGCGTCGAGAGTGTGGCCTGGAGGTACCAGCAGACGGAGAGTGCCAGACACTCATCATGTGGCGCTGAGAGAGTGTGGCCTAGAGGTACCAGCAGACGGAGAGTGCCAGACACTCATCGTGTGGCGTCGAGAGTGTGGCCTGGAGGTACCAGCAGACGGAGAGTGCCAGACACTCATCGTGTGGCGTCGAGAGAGTGTGGCCTGGAGGTACCAGCAGACGGAGAGTGCCGGACACTCATCGTGTGGCGTCGAGTGTGGCCTGGAGGTACCAGCAGACGGAGAGTGCCAGACACTCATCGTGTGGCGTCGAGTGTGGCCTGGAGGTACCAGCAGACGGAGAGTGCCAGACAATCATCGTGTGTCGTCGAGAGAGTGTGGCCTGGAGGTACCAGCAGACGGAGAGTGCCGGACACTCATCATGTGGCGTCGAGAGAGTGTGGCCTGGAGGTACCAGCAGACGGAGAGTGCCAGACACTCATCGTGTGGCGTCGAGAGTGTGGCCTGGAGGCGTACCCGACGCTTTCAGATTTTGATGAAAATTGGTACACATGTAGTGTCAAGTGAAATAAACATACACACCAACTTTTAGCTCCGGGTGACCTCAAGGGTCATATTTAGAGGTCATCCAAGGTCACGATTTTGTTCGTACTTTATATCAATGAAACGCTTATATATTCTGTGCTACTAGACTTAGCAGAATCAAACTAATATCGAATACTCCACAGGGTTATTCGGAAAAAGGCGAACAAATTCACGTGACCTCAATATGACCTTTGACCTGACGAGGTCAAAATCATAAAATGTATTTTTCTATAAGTTTGCCCGCTCGCAACTAGTCCAAACTTGGCACAATAAATCAACGTAACATCCTCTAAGAATGTGCAAAAAAGAAGGGTGGAGACCTTTCAACCTTTTGAGATACCGTCCTTTGAGTATGGTAAGTAAGTGAAACGGCGCAATGCCCCGAGGCTATTTTCATGTCGCTTGCCATAATGCCGGTTTCTTTAGCCCGGCTGGCGTCCAATTTGGTGGGTAGCTTCCGGTTGACGAATTCAATCACCTCCCGAGTTTTCAGCTTGATCTGACCTCGCATGACCTAGCATGACCTAGGAATATGTGTGTGTTATGTGTTATGCCCCACAGATACGTATTACCTATAGGTAATACGGTGTTTTATAGATGTTCAGGAACATAACACATATGCACAGGTGTTAACAGGTGACATGTATGGTTTCCATTGATATCATGACCCCGAATGACCTTTTCAGAGATCAACCGAGGTCACTGACCTTAGATGACCTGATATTATTTTGTTTGCCTCTGGAAGTTGCTAGGACATATTAGGATGCCGATTTCAAATTTGGCATCAATTTGATATAATTTGATGTTCCACTGGGAATTTTTAATCGAAAGTCTAGCTTAATTAGGGTGTGAAACGCCAGTGAGACGCCAGGGAGGTCGTAAGCCCCCCCCCCCCCCGTCCCCTGCACAGTCCACGAGGGCATCAGACGTTCATGTATTGTGCCACTGGCGCCTGCCAATGCTGAACGCCGACAATCTGTGTGTAACCGTTCTTGGAGGCACCTTTGACGTAACATGGATTTTAGAGGCGGTATAAGGACACTGAATCCTTTTCCTATTGATTTTTTTTTTTGTGGGGGGGGGGGGGGGGGGGGGGTGGTATCGTGCGATAGCGAGGTGATCATGACTGCGCGCGGTGTTGAGGGAGCTTTACGAACCCCGACTCATGACGCGCTGAGGGATACTGGTGTTGATATCCAAAAATTATATGTGAAATCACAAACAGCAACGACTGTAAAACAACATAGAATGGCAGTACATTGTATTCGCGAGGAATCGACATTTTTCGTTACACGTACTTTCCAGCCCGTTAATGAGCCGTTCATAAATTTACGTTACGCTCAGGGGGGGGAGGGGGGGGGGTGGGGGGGGGGGCACCAGCCGAAGCGTATCCATTGTTTGATAAGGTTGATATAGTTGATATCATGTGTTGAAAAGTAGTCAAAATAGCGTACCGTAATTTTATGAACGATTCTTAACATCTATGTAATAGATAACGGCATTCATCATAGACTGCTGTTTTGTGTTTATCCACAGTTGGTAGATATCTGCAGAACATACTTGGCCGTGAAAATGTTCTTAAAATCTACGTGAAGGTTAAAAGTCATCCTAGGTCAGCGGAGGTCTGTGACTTCGGTTGACCTGTGACAGAGGCATGGACCCAAATTGAGCATATAATTATGCAAAATATGGGTGCCAATTTGAAATATACGTCACAAAATGTCCTAGAGAAGCTATCAAAGTGCAAACATAGGTTATCTCAGGTCATCATAAGTCAGTGACCTCGGTTGACCCATGAAAAGGTCATCAGGGTCATGATCTCAAATGGAAACCATAAATGTCACCTGTTAACACCTGTGCATATGTGTTATGCTCCTGAACATATACAAAACACCGTATTACCTATAGGTAAGTACGTATCTGTGTGGCAATACACTATTCCTAGGGTCATGCTAGGTCATGCCAGGTCAGGTCAAGCTGGAAAACTCGGGAAGTGATTGAATTCGTCAAACGGAAGCTACCCACCAAATTGACGTCAATTGGGCCAAAGAAACCCACATTATGGCAAGCGACATGAAAATAGCCTCGGGGCATTGCTCCGTTTCACTTCCTTACCATACTCAAAGCGCGGTATATCAAAAAGTTGAAGTCTCCACCCTTATTTTTTGCACGCTCTTAGAGGATGTTACGTTTATTTATTATGCCAAGTTTGGACTAGTTTCGAGCAGGCAAACTTATATGAAAATACATTTTATGATTTTGACCTCGTCAGGTCATACATAGGTCATATTAAGGTCACGCTATTTTGTTCCTGTTTTCAGAATGGTACAAACCCTGTGGAGTATTCGATATTAGTTTGATTCCGCTAAGTCCATTAGCACATAATATATATCCGTTTGATTGATATAAAGTACGCACAAAATCGTGACCTTGGATGACCTCTAAATCTGACCATTGAGGTCACCTGGAGCTAAAAGTGGGTGTGTATGTTTCTTTCACTCGACACCATTTTTTTTTTGTACACAGGTGTACACATTTTACTACAGGTGTACTACAGGTGTACAAATTGTAAAAAAATCGGAGGGGGTCGGATTTTTTTTTGGGACGGCCAGACCATTTTTGAATGACCCATAGGAAAGTAGCAACATAACACATAAATGCGCCGAGAAACGGCCCAATTTTGTGTTTGAACCCGCATATCATATAATTTACAGTTATTTTTGAGTTTTATTCCCTGGACAACTGCATTCTTACTGTTGAAAAGCCCAGGGTCCCTTCAGATCGTCTAGGGCCCCTCCTACCTTTTCAACGCCCTTCCGACCTGTTCGGGGATTCATCTGGGCAGGCACGTAGCCAGGATTTCGTCCATGGGGGGGGGGGGGGGGGCGCCTCGAAAGGGCCCCTTCCCGAGCGTTGAAAGGGCCCCTTCCCAAGCGTTGAAAGGCCCCCCCCCCCAAAAAAAAAACATGAAAAGGCACGTTACAAGGCTGGAAAATGCAGTATGGCAGGTATGGCATGGGTCATACCAACGTTTAGGAGCTGGAGTTAGCAAACTGCCACATCAACTTTGGAACCAGCGACACCAATTTGGAATCAGCTATACCAACTTTTTGTTCTTCTTTTTTTGAATTTTTGATTTTTTTTTTAAAGCTCAAGTCCTGGAACTCTTAAACAAATTGTGCCGTGGAGCGGCGCGATTTTTTTAGTATTATGCCCTGGGTTGCTTTCTCATCAATGCGTCGCATTGCGTATGGTGCGGACCTCTAAAATTGCTATATTGTGCGTTTAAAAGTGCGGGGAGTGCTAAAGTGAACTATTTTCCCAATAATGTAGGAAAGTAGCAACATAATAAATGCGCCGAGAAACTGACCGATGTTTGTTCCTAATCCGCATATAATTGAATTTGTAGTTAAATTGCGCCGCGGAGCGGCGCGAAAATTTTGAGTTTTATTCCCTCTACAACTGTATTCTTACTGTTGAAAGGCCCAAGGTCCCTTCAGATCGTCTAGGGGCCCCTCTGACTGACCTTTTCTACGCCCTTCCGAACTGTTCAGGGACTCATCTGGGATCCGCGAAGCGAAAAGACATAATGTGGAGTGGGTGATATATATATAATACAAAGAGGGCTTACTCTACAGGAAAAAATAAAATCGGATCTTTCGGGTATATTGTAGCACCCTGACGAAGGGTGTTACAATATACCCGAAAGCTCCGCTTTTAATATTTTTATTGTGGAGTAAGTCCTCTTTGTATTTAATCTTCATCTGGGATCTCTACGTGCTTTGACCCTTCCGGTTCACCAGATACTCCTCTGATCTTCCAAGAAGCCCCTCTTGTGTGTCAAGGGGCCCATTCTGCCTGTTCAGAGGTCCTTCCGATCTGGCCAGGGACTGCACTGGCTGCTTTGTCGCCCTGCCGACATGCTCAGGGGCAGGGGCGGCGGATTGCGGGGCGCAGGGTACCCAAAACCCCCCTCAAATGAAAATCCTGGGGAGGGGAAGGGTCATGTTGCCCCCAGATTGAGCAGGCTAAAATCTGGGGGGGGGGGGGGGGAAACTACCCTTCGTCCCCCAGGATTTTCGACTGGGGGAATTTTGGGTACCCTGCCCCCGCAATCCACCGCCCCTGCTCAGGGGCCACTCCGACCTGCCCAGGGGCCCTTCCAGTCTGGCTAGGAACTCATCCGGCATGTTCAAGGGGCCTTCCGACCGGCCCAGGGACCCTTTCGGTTTAGCCAGGGGCCCTTCTGACTTGAAAGGCCCCCCCCCCAAAAAAAAAACATGAAAATATGGTTAAATTCAATATCTCATCAGAAATGAGGCCCAAAGATAACCTTATTATGGTTCCAAACTTCAGCCGGGCTGATTTTGATGGTATTAGAAATGACCTCGCACAGGTAAAATGGAACGTTGAGTTGGCAGGTTTAGATGCATGTGAGGCCTGGAATGTTTTCAAAGCTAGATTAAGCCAAATTCAAAATCGGCATATACCCCTCAGGCACAAACGTAACAGAACCAAGGGCAATCCAGTTTGGCTTACCCCAGAAGTAAGGAGTGCTATACAAGCTAAAAGAAGTGCATTTGGCATTTTGAAGGGATCTTCACTAGATATAAATCAGAAGGCCTACCAGAATGCAAGAAATTCAGTTAAGAAAAAGGTCAGAGCAGCTAAAAGGGCAAAGGAACTTGATTTAGCTAGACATTGTAATGCAGATAGTAAGAAGTTCTTCAGTTTTTATAAGTTAAGTACAGTTTCCAAAAATATAGGTCCATTTAAGGTAGATGATGTGTTAGTTAGCAAGGACAGTGAAATGGTTGAAGTGCTTAATGATCAGTTTCAATCTGTCTTTACTATCGAGGACCAGAGTAGTATTGCAGCACTTCAGCCTGAGCTAGAGACAGAGGAGACTTTAGGAGAGCTAGGTGGCATAAGTAGTGAACTTGTTCTAGAATATCTAAAGAAAGTAAGGCCTAACAAGGCAGAAGGACCTGATGAAATCCATGCTAGACTTTTAAGAGAATCTGAAAGGGAGTTGTCGGTTCCATTAGCCATAATATTTTCTAAATCACTTGCAGATAGTAAAATTCCACTTGATTGGAAAAGAGCAAATGTTGTTCCTATTCATAAAAAGGGAGATAGAAGTAAAGAGGAAAACTATAGACCAGTTAGTCTGACCTCATTAGTCTGCAAGGTGCTTGAATCAATCATCAAAGATAAGATTGTTGAATTCTTGGAGCAAAATGAACTCATCAAAGATACACAGCATGGCTTTAGGAAGGGCCGTTCTTGTTTAACTAATCTTCTGGAGTTTTTGGATGTTGCAACAGATAGCGTTGATCAGGGTAAACAGCTAGATGTAGCTTTTCTTGATTTCAGTAAAGCATTTGACAAAGTCCCCCATACAAGACTGGGGTTGCAACTTAAAATTCATGGGATCAGGGGCAAGATTCTGGATTGGATAGAAACGTGGCTTTCAGGACGCCAGCAAAGGGTTATATTGAATGGGTGCCAATCACAATGGAAGGAGGTTCTCAGTGGGGTTCCACAGGGCTCAGTCCTGGGCCCATTGCTTTTTATAATATTTGTGAATGCAATTGAGAACAGTATAGACAGCAAAGTCTTGAAATTTGCAGACGATCTAAAAGTTGTCAGGATTATTAGAGGAAAACATGATCAGGATGTTTTTCAATCAGATCTGGACAAGCTAGTTGAGTGGTCTGAAGCATGGCAGATGAAATTCAATTTGAGTAAATGTAAGATTATGCACGCTGGACGGGTTAGCAGTAAACATAGGTATGAAATGGGTGGGCAGAAAATGGAGCAGATTGAAAAGGAAAGAGATTTAGGTGTCGTGGTAAACAATAGACTATCAGCGTCAGACCAGGTTGTAGAAGCTAGGAAAAAGGCACTTAGAATGCTAGGGGCCATTAACAGAAATGTTTCCTACAAGAGTGAAAAGGTAATAACAAAACTGTATTGTGCATACGTTAGACCACATTTGGAGTATTGTGTACAAGCCTGGTCTCCAACATATGAGAAAGATTGCTGGTTGTTAGAAAGAGTTCAAAAAAGGGCAACAAAAATGATTAATTGTCTTGGTAGTTTACCTTATGAAGATAGATTAAGGAAATTGGGTATGTTTTCACTTAGATATAGAAGGCTAAGAGGAGATCTAATTGAAGTCTTCAAATTTGTAAATAGTCAGCATTCTGGATATTTAAAGGGTATGTTTGAGTTCAATAGGGAAAATCGAGGTAGAGGTCATCAGCATAAACTCATTATGAAACAAAGTAGGACTAGGCTACGACAGTCATTTTTCAGTAGAAGGGTTGTAGGACATTGGAATATGCTACCAGGGGATGTCGCTGATGCAGTGACACTTGCTTCCTTCAAAATTAGATTAGATAAATACTTTACAGAGAAGGGATTAGTTCATAAATACTCGTGGGATTAGCCTTCTTTTATGCAGGTAGAGTAAGGTGATTTGAAGGGGCGAGACTGGTGGAGGGGGGGGGGGGGGGGATGGGGGATGGGATGGGGGGGGGGGGGGGTGCAACCTCGGATGGGCCCAAGAGGCTCTTTGTTGCACTTTTCTTTTATGTCTTTATGTCTTTATGTCTTTATGCCCAGGAGCCCCTCCGATCGGCCCCGCGACTTTTCTGGTCGGCCTGCGCTGGCTGCTTTGTCGCCCTGCCGACATGCTCAAGGGGCCCTCCGACCTGCCCTGGAGCCCCTCCGTGCTGGCCAGGGGCCACTTCGGCATGTTCAGAGGCCCTTCTTACCCGCCCAGGGGTCCTTTTGGTCTGGTCAGGGGCCCCTCCGATCTGCACAGGGGCCCTTTTAACTGTTCAGGGGCCCTCTGGTCTCTCCAGGGGCCCTTTAACCTTATAAGGGGCCATTCCGACCTAGCAAGGGACTGCGCTGGCTGCTTTGTCGCCTTGCGACATGCTCCGAGGGCCCTCCGACCTGCCCTGGGGCCCCTCTGTGCTGGCTAGAGGCTCATTCGGCATATTCAGGGCCCTTCTGACCCATCTAGGGGCCCTTTCGGTCTGGGCAGGGCCCCTCTGACCTGCACAGGGGCCCTCTTAACTTCCCAGGGGCCCTCTGGTCTGTCCAGGGGCCCTTATGACCTGGCAAAGGACTGCGCTGGCCGCTTTGTCGCCCTGTCGACATGCTCAGGGGCCTCTCAACCTGCCCAGGGGCCCCTCTGTGCTGGCTAGGGGCCCATTCGACGTGTTCAGGGGGCCCATTCGACGTACTCAGGGGGCCCTCTGACCCGCTCAGGGGCCCTTTCGGTCTGGCCAGGGGCCCCTCTGACATGCACGGGACCCTTTTGAACGTCCAAGGGGCCCTCTGGTCTTTCAGAGGGCCCTGGTGGCCCTAAAGGGCCTCTGAAGTCCTCTAAACTCTCTAAAGACCACGCTTCGTGTAGTAAAGAGCCTATGATACCGCGCTTCGCGCGGTCTCGTCGGCCCTTTTCGGCGCGCTGCGCGCGCCGAAAAGGGCCCTCCTGGCCTCCAGGAGGGGGGGGGGGGGGGGGGGGGGGGGGGGGGGGCGGCCGCCCCCGCCGCCCTCCCCTTGGCTACGTGCCTGCATCTGGGATCCACGAAAAGACATGATGTGGAGTGGGTGATAACTGATATATATATATTTAATACAAAGAGGACTTACTCCACAATTAGACGAGCAATGACCTGTTACCGAATGCCGCTTAATCGCTAACGAAGGGTGTTACAATATACCCGAAAGCTCCGATTTTAATCTTTTTCTTGTGGAGTAGGTCCTCTTTGTATTTAATCTTCATCTGGGATCTCTACGTGCTTTGGGCCCTTCCGGTCTGACCAGGGACCCCTCTGACCTTCCAAGAAGCCCCTCTTGTGTGTCAAAGGGCCCATTCGGCCTGTTCAGAGGTCCTTCCGACCTGGCCAGGGCTGCTTTACCGCCCTCCCGACATGCTCAGGGGCCCCTCCGACCTGCCCAGGGGCCCCTCCGACCTGCCCAGGGGCCCCTCCAGTCTGGCTAGGAACTCATCCGGCATGTTCAATGGCCCTTCCGACCGGCTCAGGGACCTTTTCGATCTAGCCAGGGGCTCCTATGACTTTCCCAGGATCCCCTCCGATCTGCCCAGCGACTCTTCTGGTCTGACTGCGCTGGCTGCTTTGTCGCCCTGCCGACATGCTCAATGGGCCCTCCGACCTGCCCTGGGACCCCTCCGTGCTAGCTATGGGCCAATTCGGCATGTTCAGGGGCCCTTCTTACCCGCCCAGGGGCGGATAAGAAGGACTCCTCCGATCTGCACAGGAGCCTTTTGAACTTCACAGGGGCCCTCTGGTCTGTCCAGGGACCCTCTAGTCTGCTAAGGGGCCCTTCCGACCTGGCAAGGGACCGCGCTGGCTGCTTTGTTGCCTTGCCGACATGCTCAGAGGGCCCTCCGACCTGCCCAGGGGGCCCCTCTGTGCTGGCTAGGGGCCCATTTGACGTGTTCAGGGGGCCCTCTGACCCGCTCAGGGCCCTTTCGGTCTGGCCAGGGGCCCATCTGACATGCACAGGCTCTTTTGAACGCCCAAGGGGCCCTCTTGGTCTTTCAGAGAGGGCCTCTGAAGTCCTCTAAACTCTCTAAATACCACGCATGGCGTGGTCTTCCGACTCTTAAAGAGCCCATGATACCGCGCTTTGCGCGGTCTCGCCGGCCCTTTTCGGCGCGCGCAGCTTGCCGAAAAGGGCTCCCTTGGCCTCCAGGGGGGGGGGGGGGGGCGTCGCCCCCTCCCACTTGGCTACGTGCCTGGCCTGGAGGTACTTAGGGAGGGGATAATAAACCGCGGAGATGCGGGTGAGGCCGGAGTAGTGATACATATTGTCACCGACGTCGCCACAAAGGACTTGGTCTTGGTGAAGAAGTGGGCATTGACCTCAGTAAGGAGTCAAAGTTCCCTATCACAAAACATGCTGACTAGTTTCCAAATTAATGAAGCATTAGCATACCTCTTGCATGGTTTTGCAAACTAAATCAATTTATGAAGCCTCTGCACGTCGCTCTCAGGCATATGACGACACGCACCAGCTTTCGGCAGTATAATTTGCTCCCTCACTCAAAACTCCAGAACGGCAGCGGACAGCAACGTTCTGCAGGCCACCGCGCCTGTCTCTGGAGGCCATCACGCCTATCTCTGGAGGCCACCGCGCCTTTCTCTAGAGGCCGCCGCGCCTGTCTCTGGAGGCCACCGCGCCTGTCTCTGGAGGCCACCGCGCCTGTCTCTGGAGGCCACCGCGCCTGTCTCTGGAGGCCATCGCGCCCGTCTCTGCAGGTCACCGCGTCTGTCTCTGGAGGCCATCGCGCCTGTCTCTGGAGGCCACCGCGCCTGTCTCTGGAGACCACCGCGCCTGTCTCTGCAGGCCACCGCGCCTGTCTCTGGAGACCGCCGCGTCTGTCTCTGCAGACCACTGCGCCTATCTCTGCAGGCCACCGCGCCTTTCTCTAGAGGCCGCCGCGCCTGTCTCTGGAGGCCACCGCGCCTGTCTCTGGAGGCCACCACGCCTGTCTCTGGAGGCCACCGCGCCTGTCTCTGGAGGCCATCGCGCCTGTCTCTGCAGGTCACCGCGTCTGTCTCTGGAGGCCACCGCCCCTGTCTCTGGAGGCCACCGCGTCTGTCTCTGGAGGCCACCGCGCCTGTCTCTGGAGGCCATAACGCCTGTCTCTGGAGGCCACCGCGGCTGTCTCTGGAGGCCACCGCGCCTATCTCTGGAGGCCACCGCTCCTATCTCTGCAGGCCGCCGCGCCTTTCTCTAGAGGCCGCCGCGCCTTTCTCTGGAGGCCACCGCGCCTGTCTCTGGAGGCCACCGCGTCTGTCTCTGCAGGCCACCGCGCCTTTCTCTAGAGGCCGTCGCGCCTGTCTCTGGAGGCCACCGCGCCTGTCTCTGGAGGCCACCGCGCCTGTCTCTGGAGGCCACCACGCCTGTCTCTGGAGACCGCCGCGCCTGTCTCTGGAGGCCGCCGCGCCTGTCTCTGGAGACCGCCGCGCCTGTCTCTGGAGGCCACCGCGCCTGTCTCTGCAGGCCACCGCGCCTGTCTCTGGAGGCCGCCGCGCCTGTCTCTGGAGGCCACCGCGCCTATCTCTGCAGGCCACCGCGCCTGTCTCTGGAGGCCACCGCGCCTGTCTCTGGAGGCCGCCGCGCCTGTCTCTGGAGGCCGCCGCGCCTGTCTCTGGAGGCCATCACGCCTGTCTCTGGAGGCCGCCGCGCCGAAAATGATGACGGAGTCGCTGGCGTGCGTCAGTTTGAGTTCAGAGTCACTGCCGCGCTGGCCGGGCGGTGCCGGAGATCAGGCGGCGGTTTGCCGGTTTCCTCCGGGTCGCAGCGCACCGTCCGCCGTCCCGGGCCTGCGCGGCCTGACCCGGCTGTCCAGCCGTCTCGACGTATCAGAACAGATCTGCACGCGCTCTGATCGTGCCTGATTTACTCGGTCTACTATCAGACGCCGGCCAAAAGCGGCCTGCGGAAACTAGTCGAGTCCCCTGCGGAGCAGTACTTTACCGGGGTAGATTGCGTGACGATGACAAAACCCAGTCTTTTCGGGAGATATTTATCAGTCGGTATTCAATTATTGCACAGGAAATCAAATGACGTAGCACTATCATCAAATATAAACTAGGTGGCTGTCAGCCGCAAGTCTGTGCTACTGTACCGCAATGCACCTGTGCTACTGTACCGCAATGCACCTGTGCTACTGTACCGCAATGCACCTGTGCTACTGTACCGCAATGCACCTGTGCTACTGTACCGCAATGCACCTGTGATACTGTACCGCCGTACGCCTGTGATACTGTACCGCCGTACACCTGTGATCTGTAGTTCTAAAAAATACCGCAGATCGACAGCGGACGTGGAGCCTGGCTCGCTGAGGATTGGGACGGTTAAATGTGTAAACTACATTTAAAGCATTCTTAAGCCAGGTTAATTGAGATCGGCTGAACAAATCTGACTCGGGGTAGGAACATGACGCTTTCTCCGTCCCCTGTCTACTTGAGCGACGATCCCAACTTAATACGAACAGT
Organism: Chirona hameri; assembly: GCA_036785665.1. Taxonomy (NCBI): domain Eukaryota; kingdom Metazoa; phylum Arthropoda; class Thecostraca; order Balanomorpha; family Balanidae; genus Chirona; species Chirona hameri. Next base: position 87,460 of record JAXIVJ010000703.1, on the reverse strand, counting down.
GAAAAGTAAATTCAATGGATTGATTTCCTCGTCACTTTAACTTTATTCGAGGAAACCTCCAGTGAAAAACGGACTTTTCAATGTAAAAGACTCAGCGTATATTGTTTGAACGGAAACGATATAACCATTTCAAGCGATCACAATTTGCCAGCCGTTTCCTCCCAGAGGCCCCAAGAGGTTCTATTGCACATATTATCACGAAAATGCCATTGCCCAACGCGCAGCACTACCAACTAATCCATTTTCGCGGGCCGAGTATCGCTGATCATAACAATGTTAATGCTGGCATAGAGAAGATAATGCATCAACAGTTTCACGAAAATTGTAGGTATTTTCAAGGAAATTACGCATTCCGTTCAGATACGTAGGACGTTTACCGCGGCCTTGCAAATAAAATGACGTTGAAAAGTCATGCAACAGATGAAGGCTAAAATGCTTCACTTAATGCAATCACGGAGACCAACTGGACGACGCTCTGGACTCCAACCAGTTGTTACAAGGCCCCCTGCTGTCTCCGTGACCGTACATCTGCCCACCAGCATCTCCTGGTTCCCCGTCCTGGCCCTGCTGTCTCCGTGACCGTACATCTGCGCACCAGCATCTCCTGGTTCCCCGTCCTGGCCCTGCTGTCTCCGTGACCGTACATCTGCCCACCAGCATCTCCTGGTTCCCCGTCCTGGCCCTGCTGTCTCCGTGACCGTACATCTGCCCACCAGCATCTCCTGGTTCCCCGTCCTGGCCCTGCTGTCTCCGTGACCGTACATCTGCCCACCAGCATCTCCTGGTTCCCCGTCCTGGCCCTGCTGTCTCCGTGACCGTACATCTGCCCACCAGCATCTCCTGGTTCCCCGTCCTGGCCCTGCTGTCTCCGTGACCGTACATCTGCCCACCAGCATCTCCTGGTTCCCCGTCCTGGCCCTGCTGTCTCCGTGACCGTACATCTGCGCACCAGCATCTCCTGGTTCCCCGTCCTGGCCCTGCTGTCTCCGTGACCGTACATCTGCCCACCAGCATCTCCTGGTTCCCCGTCCTGGCCCTGCTGTCTCCGTGACCGTACATCTGCCCACCAGCATCTCCTGGTTCCCCGTCCTGGCCCTGCTGTCTCCGTGACCGTACATCTGCCCACCAGCATCTCTTGGTTCCCCGTCCTGGCCCTGCTGTCTCCGTGACCGTACATCTGCCCACCAGCATCTCCTGGTTCCCCGTCCTGGCCCTGCTGTCTCCGTGACCGTACATCTGCCCACCAGCATCTCCTGGTTCCCCGTCCTGGCCCTGCTGTCTCCGTGACCGTACATCTGCCCACCAGCATCTCCTGGTTCCCCGTCCTGGCCCTGCTGTCTCCGTGACCGTACATCTGCCCACCAGCATCTCCTGGTTCCCCGTCCTGGCCCTGCTGTCTCCGTGACCGTACATCTGCCCACCAGCATCTCCTGGTTTCCCGTCCTGGCCCTGCTGTCTCCGTGACCGTACATCTGCCCACCAGCATCTCCTGGTTCCCCGTCCTGGCCCTGCTGTCTCCGTGACCGTACATCTGCCCACCAGCATCTCCTGGTTCCCCGTCCTGGCCCTGCTGTCTCCGTGACCGTACATCTGCCCACCAGCATCTCCTGGTTCCCCGTCCTGGCCCTGCTGTCTCCGTGACCACCTGTGCCCAGATTGGCCAATCCCGATCATAGCTCAGTACTGACGTCACAGAACCGTGACCTGCCTGCCTCCTCACACTGACCGTGAGGAGTCCCCGTGAACGTGAGGAGTCCCCGTGATCTGCCCACCAGCATCTCCTGGTTGCCCGTCCTGGCCCTGCTGTCTCCGTGACCGTACATCTGCCCACCAGCATCTCCTGGTTCCCCGTCCTGGCCCTGCTGTCTCCGTGACCGTACATCTGCCCACCAGCATCTCCTGGTTCCCCGTCCTGGCCCTGCTGTCTCCGTGACCGTACATCTGCCCACCAGCATCTCCTGGTTGCCCGTCCTGGCCCTGCTGTCTCCGTGACCGTACATCTGCCCACCAGCATCTCCTGGTTCCCCGTCCTGGCCCTGCTGCACCGCTGCGATGCCAGGGAGGATAACACCAAACCTGTTCCCCTTACACGACGTCTACACATCTTAGTCATAATTTCAAACCAGACTAAGCGCCTTTTTCTGATGAAAGGTACAACAATGCTCTTGTTTTCCTTGTGCTTCGACCAGAACCGCATAAGCTGAAAGCAGTCGAGTTCTCTTGACAAATGTAGCGCTGCCGTATAACATATTGTCCGATACAATCTTCAGCATTGGGTGAGCAGATTGACTGCAGGTTCGTCGTTCTACAAACGTCAATTTTCGCGTGGGAACGGTGCGGACGACACGCACATTGCCATTTCCGAGCGTATTCACTTCCTACGCGCGCGCAGACGCAAACACTCTCCGCCTCGCTACAAAATCATTTGTATTCACAGTACACCGGCTGCACTGTGGAGTCAGCCATACGATACATAACTGCACATGGTAACACTGGAAAGCACTACGCCCGCCCGGCACCGTTGAGCGCTGCGCAGGAACAATGGTGGCTGAGTCCGGCACGCCATCAACACACGTCGCCCATACGTCCTCTCAGGCCGTAAAGCCGGGATCAGGCCGCCAGCCGGGATCAGGCCGCCAGCCGGGATCAGGCCATAAAGCCGGGATCAGGCCGTAAAGCCGGGATCAGGCCGCCGGCCGGGATCAAGCCGTAAAGCCGGGATCAGGCCGCCAGCCGGGCATAGCCGAGGCGTTCAGCTCCAACACACGATAGCGTGCCAAGCGATCTACGCAAAGCAGGCGGCACTGGCAGTTCTGTCCGCGGCTGGCGGGACTGTCGAGTCTACCCCCGCGCCAGGCGGGACTGACCAGACAGGCTGTCCCGGCAGCTTCTCTCAGCGGGGTCAGCTGTCCCCGGGAGCTGAGTAGAAACTGAAGCCCGGAGAGCCGGAGCCGGCGCCCTCGCGCTGCTGTTTTTCCTGGGAACACCACAGACGGCGGTCAGACGGCGGTCAGACGGCGGTCAGATGACGGTCAGATGACGGTCAGATGACGGTCAGATGACGGTCAGATGACGGTCAGATGACGGTCAGATGACGGTCAGATGACGGTCAGACGACGGTCAGATGACGGTCAGATGACGGTCAGATGACGGTCAGATGACGGTCAGATGACGGTCAGATGACGGTCAGATGACGGTCATATGACGGTCATATGACGGTCAGATGACGGTCAGATGACGGTCAGATGACGGTCAGATGACGGTCAGATGACGGTCAGATGACGGTCAGATGACGGTCAGATGACGGTCAGATGACGGTCAGATGACGGTCAGATGACGGTCAGATGACGGTCATATGACGGTCATATGACGGTCAGATGACGGTCAGATGACGGTCAGATGACGGTCAGATGACGGTCAGATGACGGTCAGATGACGGTCAGATGACGGTCAGATGACGGTCAGATGACGGTCAGATGACGGTCAGATGACGGTCAGATGACGGTCAGATGACGGTCAGATGACGGTCAGATGACGGTCAGATGACGGTCAGATGACGGTCAGATGACGGTCAGATGACGGTCAGACGGCGGTCAGATGACGGTCAGACAGGGCTCACAGCAATACAACACACGTCCAGCCACTGCACTGCTTATATTTCCATTGCATACCTTCACCTACAACCGGGCAAACTTTTTGTCCGTTGATGATATGCTGATTACACAACCTATTTACGCTGCAGATAACGGAATTCAGTTTGGCTTGTTACTGACAAAACTAAGCAAAACTAAGCCCATGACCACGGTCTCCAGTCAGAGTACATTCCACCGGAAAAGGCAAACCCAATTACGCCGGCCCTATCATCACCACTATCGCTGACATAAATCAATAAGGCCGAGTTTCGACAGGGTGCCGCTACACGACTGCGGCCTTGCAGTGCGACACGGCGGCTGAGGAAAGACGGCGAGGCTATGTCAAAGTCACTGACAGCGGCGACATCTTCGCTCTACACACCGCAAACCCACTGTCCTCGCCGTATTTTTGACCTGTTGAGTTGCTCATGCCTGCGTAGCCGAAACGACTATGCTGATTAAACCCGGCGGCGAACAACACTGAAGTTACAATACCAAGTGAGGCATCCATAGCAGAAAGGTGCGTTAGAGTACAGCGCGGGCAGACAGGCACTGCATCCTCTAGCACCAGTCAGTCTTGGGAAGGATAGACAGGCAGACAGACAGACAGAATCCGTATCTGCGCACTCACCTGGAAGTATTTGGAGGATGCGAGCGGCACAGTCAGCTTGATGGCTGGCCGGCTGCCCTGGTTTGCGGAACCGGGCACCAGACGGGGCCGGCCGCGGCCACGACGGGTCGGCGGCTGGCCTGGCGGGGGGAACACATAGGAGCAACACTCAGGGCACAGGTCACCACGGGCACACGACCGAATCTGGGCACAGGTGACCAGGAGCAACACTCAGGTCCCAGGTCACCACGGGCACACGGCCGAATCTGGTCACAGGTGACCAGGAGCAACACTCAGGTCCCAGGCCACCACGGACGCACGGCCGAATCTGGTCACAGGTGACCAGGACCACCAGTCAGGGCACAGGTCACCACAGACGGCTGCCGGAGGCCGGACAGCGGCAGATCAGCTCCCGCACTGATGATAGCATGGCCAATTGACCAAGCATGGAATTCGGGATGGGTCACAAAGGCCAGCGGTAAGAATACACCCCCGGTGTGTGTGTGACAAGGTACTGGCGGTAAGATCAGATATCACACATCAGGTGTCAGAGGTCGGGCTCGGGTTCACGGTCGGGCTCGGGTTCACGGGGACTCCTCACGGTCAGTGTGAGGAGGCAGGCAGGTCACGGTTCTGTGACGTCAGTACTGAGCTATGATCGGGATGGAGTAGTCAGGTGGCCGGTATCAGTTGGTCGACTCTGTGTTGTGAGTACTGAGCTATGGTCGGGATGGAGTAGTCAGGTGGCCGGTATCAGTTGGTCGACTCTGTGTTGTGAGTACTGAGCTATGATCGGGATGGAGTAGTCAGGTGGCCGGTATCAGTTGGTCGACTCTGTGTTGTGAGTACTGAGCTATGATCGGGATGGAGTAGTCAGGTGGCCGGTATCAGTTGGTCGACTCTGTATCGTGAGTACTGAGCTATGGTGGGGATGGAGTAGTCAGGTGGCCGGTATCAGTTGGTCGACTCTGTGACGTGAGTACTGAGCTATGGTCGGGATGGAGTAGTCAGGTGGCCGGTATCAGTTGGTCGACTCTGTGTTGTGAGTACTGAGCTATGATCGGGATGGAGTAGTCAGGTGGCCGGTATCAGTTGGTCGATTCTGTGTTGTGAGTACTGAGCTATGATCGGGATGGAGTAGTCAGGTGGCCGGTATCAGTTGGTCGACTCTGTATCGTGAGTACTGAGCTATGGTCGGGATGGAGTAGTCAGGTGGCCGGTATCAGTTGGTCGACTCTGTGACGTGAGTACTGAGCTATGGTCGGGATGGAGTAGTCAGGTGGCCGGTATCAGTTGGTCGACTCTGTGACGTGAGTACTGAGCTATGGTCGGGATGGAGTAGTCAGGTGGCCGGTATCAGTTGGTCGACTCTGTGACGTGAGTACTGAGCTATGATCGGGATGGAGTAGTCAGGTGGCCGGTATCAGTTGGTCGACTCTGTGTTGTGAGTACTGAGCTATGATGGGGATGGAGAAGTCAGGTGGCCGGTATCAGTTGGTCGACTCTGTGTCGTGAGTACTGAGCTATGATCGGGATGGAGTAGTCAGGTGGCCGGTATCAGTTGGTCGACTCTGTGTTGTGAGTACTGAGCTATGATCGGGATGGAGTAGTCAGGTGGCCGGTATCAGTTGGTCGACTCTGTGTTGTGAGTACTGAGCTATGATCGGGATGGAGTAGTCAGGTGGCCGGTATCAGTTGGTCGACTCTGTGTTGTGAGTACTGAGCTATGGTCGGGATGGAGTAGTCAGGTGGCCGGTATCAGTTGGTCGACTCTGTGTTGTGAGTACTGAGCTATGATCGGGATGGAGTAGTCAGGTGGCCGGTATCAGTTGGTCGACTCTGTGTTGTGAGTAATGAGCTATGGTCGGGATGGAGTAGTCAGGTGGCCGGTATCAGTTGGTCGACTCTGTATCGTGAGTACTGAGCTATGATCGGGATGGAGTAGTCAGGTGGCCGGTATCAGTTGGTCGACTCTGTGTTGTGAGTACTGAGCTATGATCGGGATGGAGTAGTCAGGTGGCCGGTATCAGTTGGTCGACTCTGTGTTGTGAGTACTGAGCTATGATCGGGATGGAGTAGTCAGGTGGCCGGTATCAGTTGGTCGACTCTGTGTTGTGAGTACTGAGCTATGGTCGGGATGGAGTAGTCAGGTGGCCGGTATCAGTTGGTCGACTCTGTGTTGTGAGTACTGAGCTATGATCGGGATGGAGTAGTCAGGTGGCCGGTATCAGTTGGTCGACCCTGTATCGTGAGTACTGAGCTATGGTCGGGATGGAGTAGTCAGGTGGCCGGTATCAGTTGGTCGACTCTGTGTTGTGAGTACTGAGCTATGGTCGGGATGGAGTAGTCAGGTGGCCGGTATCAGTTGGTCGACTGTGTTGTGAGTACTGAGCTATGATCGGGATGGAGTAGTCAGGTGGCCGGTATCAGTTGGTCGACCCTGTATCGTGAGTACTGAGCTATGGTCGGGATGGAGTAGTCAGGTGGCCGGTATCAGTTGGTCGACTCTGTGTTGTGAGTACTGAGCTATGATCGGGATGGAGTAGTCAGGTGGCCGGTATCAGTTGGTCGACTCTGTGTTGTGAGTACTGAGCTATGATCGGGATGGAGTAGTCAGGTGGCCGGTATTAGTTGGTCGACCCTGTGTTGTGAGTACTGAGCTATGATCGGGATGGAGTAGTCAGGTGGCCGGTATCAGTTGGTCGACTCTGTGTTGTGAGTACTGAGCTATGATCGGGATGGAGTAGTCAGGTGGCCGGTATCAGTTGGTCGACTCTGTGTTGTGAGTACTGAGCTATGATCGGGATGGAGTAGTCAGGTGGCCGGTATCAGTTGGTCGACTCTGTGTTGTGAGTACTGAGCTATGATCGGGATGGAGTAGTCAGGTGGCCGGTATCAGTTGGTCGACTCTGTATCGTGAGTACTGAGCTATGATCGGGATGGAGTAGTCAGGTGGCCGGTATCAGTTGGTCGACTCTGTGTTGTGAGTACTGAGCTATGATCGGGATGGAGTAGTCAGGTGGCCGGTATCAGTTGGTCGACCCTGTATCGTGAGTACTGAGCTATGGTCGGGATGGAGTAGTCAGGTGGCCGGTATCAGTTGGTCGACTCTGTGTATCGTGAGTACTGAGCTATGCTCGGGATGGAGTAGTCAGGTGGCCGGTATCAGTTGGTCGACTCTGTGTTGTGAGTACTGAGCTATGATCGGGATGGAGTAGTCAGGTGGCCGGTATCAGTTGGTCGACTCTGTGTTGTGAGTACTGAGCTATGATCGGGATGGAGTAGTCAGGTGGCCGGTATCAGTTGGTCGACTCTGTGTTGTGAGTACTGAGCTATGATCGGGATGGAGTAGTCAGGTGGCCGGTATCAGTTGGTCGACTCTGTGTATCGTGAGTACTGAGCTATGATCGGGATGGAGTAGTCAGGTGGCCGGTATCAGTTGGTCGACTCTGTGACGTGAGTACTGAGCTATGATCGGGATGGAGTAGTCAGGTGGCCGGTATCAGTTGGTCGACTCTGTGTTGTGAGTACTGAGCTATGATCGGGATGGAGTAGTCAGGTGGCCGGTATCAGTTGGTCGACTCTGTGTTGTGAGTACTGAGCTATGATCGGGATGGAGTAGTCAGGTAGCCGGTATCAGTTGGTCGACCCTGTGTTGTGAGTACTGAGCTATGATCGGGATGGAGTAGTCAGGTGGCCGGTATCAGTTGGTCGACTCTGTGTCGTGAGTACTGAGCTATGGTCGGGATGGAGTAGTCAGGTGGCCGGTATCAGTTGGTCGACTCTGTGTTGTGAGTACTGAGCTATGATCGGGATGGAGTAGTCAGGTGGCCGGTATCAGTTGGTCGACTCTGTGTTGTGAGTACTGAGCTATGATCGGGATGGAGTAGTCAGGTGGCCGGTATCAGTTGGTCGACTCTGTGTTGTGAGTACTGAGCTATGATCGGGATGGAGTAGTCAGGTGGCCGGTATCAGTTGGTCGACTCTGTGTTGTGAGTACTGAGCTATGATCGGGATGGAGTAGTCAGGTGGCCGGTATCGGTTGGTCGACTCTGTGTTGTGAGTACTGAGCTATGATCGGGATGGAGTAGTCAGGTGGCCGGTATCAGTTGGTCGACTCTGTGACGTGAGTACTGAGCTATGATCGGGATGGAGTAGTCAGGTGGCCGGTATCAGTTGGTCGACTCTGTGTTGTGAGTACTGAACTATGATCGGGATGGAGTAGTCAGGTGGCCGGTATCAGTTGGTCGACCCTGTATCGTGAGTACTGAGCTATGATCGGGATGGAGTAGTCAGGTGGCCGGTATCAGTTGGTCGACTCTGTGTTGTGAGTACTGAGCTATGATCGGGATGGAGTAGTCAGGTGGCCGGTATCAGTTGGTCGACTCTGTGACGTGAGTACTGAGCTATGGTCGGGATGGAGTAGTCAAGTGGCCGGTATCAGTTGGTCGACTCTGTGACGAGAGTACTGAGCTATGATCGGGATGGAGTAGTCAGGTGGCCGGTATCAGTTGGTCGACTCTGTGTTGTGAGTACTGAGCTATGATCGGGATGGAGTAGTCAGGTGGCCAGTATCAGTTGGTCGACTCTGTGTATCGTGAGTACTGAGCTATGATCGGGATGGAGTAGTCAGGTGGCCGGTATCAGTTGGTCGACTCTGTGTTGTGAGTACTGAGCTATGATCGGGAAGGAGTAGTCAGGTGGCCGGTATCAGTTGGTCGACCCTTTGTTGTGAGTACTGAGCTATGATCGGGATGGAGTAGTCAGGTGGCCGGTATCAGTTGGTCGACTCTGTGTCGTGAATACTGAGCTATGATCGGGATGGAGTAGTCAGGTGGCCGGTATCAGTTGGTCGACTCTGTGTTGTGAGTACTGAGCTATGATCGGGATGGAGTAGTCAGGTGGCCGGTATCAGTTGGTCGACTCTGTGTTGTGAGTACTGAGCTATGATCGGGATGGAGTAGTCAGGTGGCCGGTATCAGTTGGTCGACCCTGTATCGTGAGTACTGAGCTATGGTCGGGATGGAGTAGTCAGGTGGCCGGTATCAGTTGGTCGACTCTGTGTTGTGAGTACTGAGCTATGATCGGGATGGAGTAGTCAGGTGGCCGGTATCAGTTGGTCGACTCTGTGTTGTGAGTACTGAGCTATGATCGGGATGGAGTAGTCAGGTGGCCGGTATCAGTTGGTCGACTCTGTGTTGTGAGTACTGAGCTATGATCGGGATGGAGTAGTCAGGTGGCCGGTATCAGTTGGTCGACTCTGTGTTGTGAGTACTGAGCTATGATCGGGATGGAGTAGTCAGGTGGCCGGTATCAGTTGGTCGACTCTGTGTTGTGAGTACTGAGCTATGATCGGGATGGAGTAGTCAGGTGGCCGGTATCAGTTGGTCGACTCTGTGTTGTGAGTACTGAGCTATGATCGGGATGGAGTAGTCAGGTGGCCGGTATCAGTTGGTCGACTCTGTGACGTGAGTACTGAGCTATGATCGGGATGGAGTAGTCAGGTGGCCGGTATCAGTTGGTCGACTCTGTGTTGTGAGTACTGAGCTATGATTGGGATGGAGTAGTCAGGTGGCCGGTATCGGTTGGTCGACTCTGTGTTGTGAGTACTGAGCTATGATCGGGATGGAGTAGTCAGGTGGCCGGTATCAGTTGGTCGACTCTGTGACGTGAGTACTGAGCTATGATCGGGATGGAGTAGTCAGGTGGCCGGTATCAGTTGGTCGACTCTGTGTTGTGAGTACTGAGCTATGATCGGGATGGAGTAGTCAAGTGGCCGGTATCAGTTGGTCGACTCTGTGTCGTGAGTACTGAGCTATGGTCGGGATGGAGTAGTCAGGTGGCCGGTATCAGTTGGTCGACTCTGTGTCGTGAGTACTGAGCTATGATCGGGATGGAGTAGTCAGGTGGCCGGTATCAGTTGGTCGACCCTGTATCGTGAGTACTGAGCTATGGTCGGGATGGAGTAGTCAGGTGGCCGGTATCAGTTGGTCGACTCTGTGTTGTGAGTACTGAGCTATGATCGGGATGGAGTAGTCAGGTGGCCGGTATCAGTTGGTCGACTCTGTGTTGTGAGTACTGAGCTATGATCGGGATGGAGTAGTCAGGTGGCCGGTATCGGTTGGTCGACTCTGTGTTGTGAGTACTGAGCTATGATCGGGATGGAGTAGTCAGGTGGCCGGTATCAGTTGGTCGACCCTGTGTTGTGAGTACTGAGCTATGATCGGGATGGAGTAGTCAGGTGGCCGGTATCAGTTGGTCGACTCTGTGTTGTGAGTGCTGAGCTATGATCGGGATGGAGTAGTCAGGTGGCCGGTATCAGTTGGTCGACTCTGTGTTGTGAGTACTGAGCTATGATCGGGATGGAGTAGTCAGGTGGCCGGTATCAGTTGGTCGACTCTGTGTTGTGAGTACTGAGCTATGATCGGGATGGAGTAGTCAGGTGGCCGGTATCGGTTGGTCGACTCTGTGTTGTGAGTACTGAGCTATGATCGGGATGGAGTAGTCAGGTGGCCGGTATCAGTTGGTCGACTCTGTGTTGTGAGTACTGAGCTATCATCGGGATGGAGTAGTCAGGTGGCCGGTATCAGTTGGTCGACTCTGTGTTGTGAGTACTGAGCTATGATCGGGATGGAGTAGTCAGGTGGCCGGTATCAGTTGGTCGACTCTGTGTTGTGAGTACTGATCTATGATCGGGATGGAGTAGTCAGGTGGCCGGTATCAGTTGGTCGACTCTGTGTTGTGAGTACTGAGCTATGATCGGGATGGAGTAGTCAGGTGGCCGGTATCAGTTGGTCGACCCTGTATCGTGAGTACTGAGCCATGGTCGGGATGGAGTAGTCAGGTGGCCGGTATCAGTTGGTCGACTCTGTATCGTGAGTACTGAGCTATGATCGGGATGGAGTAGTCAGGTGGCCGGTATCAGTTGGTCGACTCTGTGTCGTGAGTACTGAGCTATGATCGGGATGGAGTAGTCAGGTGGCCGGTATCAGTTGGTCGACTCTGTGTTGTGAGTACTGAGCTATGATCGGGATGGAGTAGTCAGGTGGCCGGTATCAGTTGGTCGACTCTGTGTCGTGAGTACTGAGCTATGATCGGGATGGAGTAGTCAGGTGGCCGGTATCAGTTGGTCGACTCTGTGTTGTGAGTACTGAGCTATGATCGGGATGGAGTAGTCAGGTGGCCGGTATCAGTTGGTCGACCCTGTATCGTGAGTACTGAGCTATGGTCGGGATGGAGTAGTCAGGTGGCCGGTATCAGTTGGTCGACTCTGTATCGTGAGTACTGAGCTATGATCGGGATGGAGTAGTCAGGTGGCCGGTATCAGTTGGTCGACTCTGTGTCGTGAGTACTGAGCTATGATCGGGATGGAGTAGTCAGGTGGCCGGTATCAGTTGGTCGACTCTGTGTTGTGAGTACTGAGCTATGATCGGGATGGAGTAGTCAGGTGGCCGGTATCAGTTGGTCGACTCTGTGTCGTGAGTACTGAGCTATGATCGGGATGGAGTAGTCAGGTGGCCGGTATCAGTTGGTCGACTCTGTGTTGTGAGTACTGAGCTATGATCGGGATGGAGTAGTCAGGTGGCCGGTATCAGTTGGTCGACCCTGTATCGTGAGTACTGAGCTATGATCGGGATGGAGTAGTCAGGTGGCCGGTATCAGTTGGTCGACTCTGTGACGTGAGTACTGAGCTATGATCGGGATGGAGTAGTCAGGTGGCCGGTATCAGTTGGTCGACCCTGAGTTGTGAGTACTGAGCTATGATCGGGATGGAGCAGTCAGGTGGCCGGTATCAGTTGGTCGACTCTGTGTTGTGAGTACTGAACTATGATCGGGATGGAGTAGTCAGGTGGCCGGTATCAGTTGGTCGACTCTGTGTTGTGAGTACTGAACTATGATCGGGATGGAGTAGTCAGGCGGCCGGTATCAGTTGGTCGACTCTGTGACGTGAGTACTGAGCTATGATCGGGATGGAGTAGTCAGGTGGCCGGTATCAGTTGGTCGACCCTGTGTTGTGAGTACTGAGCTATGATCGGGATGGAGTAGTCAGGTGGCCGGTATCAGTTGGTCGACTCTGTGTTGTGAGTACTGAGCTATGATCGGGATGGAGTAGTCAGGTGGCCGGTATCAGTTGGTCGACTCTGTGTTGTGAGTACTGAGCTATGATCGGGATGGAGTAGTCAGGTGGCCGGTATCGGTTGGTCGACTCTGTGTTGTGAGTACTGAGCTATGGTCGGGATGGAGTAGTCAGGTGGCCGGTATCAGTTGGTCGACTCTGTGTTGTGAGTACTGAGCTATGATCGGGATGGAGTAGTCAGGTGGCCGGTATCAGTTGGTCGACTCTGTGTTGTGAGTACTGAGCTATGATCGGGATGGAGTAGTCAGGTGGCCGGTATCAGTTGGTCGACTCTGTGTTGTGAGTACTGAGCTATGATCGGGATGGAGTAGTCAGGTGGCCGGTATCAGTTGGTCGACTCTGTGTTGTGAGTACTGAGCTATGATCGGGATGGAGTAGTCAGGTGGCCGGTATCAGTTGGTCGACTCTGTGTTGTGAGTACTGAGCTATGATCGGGATGGAGTAGTCAGGTGGCCGGTATCAGTTGGTCGACTCTGTGTTGTGAGTACTGAGCTATGATCGGGATGGAGTAGTCAGGTGGCCGGTATCGGTTGGTCGACTCTGTGTTGTGAGTACTGAGCTATGATCGGGATGGAGTAGTCAGGTGGCCGGTATCAGTTGGTCGACTCTGTGTTGTGAGTACTGAGCTATGATCGGGATGGAGTAGTCAGGTGGCCGGTATCAGTTGGTCGACTCTGTGTTGTGAGTACTGAGCTATGATCGGGATGGAGTAGTCAGGTGGCCGGTATCAGTTGGTCGACTCTGTGTTGTGAGTACTGATCTATGATCGGGATGGAGTAGTCAGGTGGCCGGTATCAGTTGGTCGACTCTGTGTTGTGAGTACTGAGCTATGATCGGGATGGAGTAGTCAGGTGGCCGGTATCAGTTGGTCGACCCTGTATCGTGAGTACTGAGCTATGGTCGGGATGGAGTAGTCAGGTGGCCGGTATCAGTTGGTCGACTCTGTATCGTGAGTACTGAGCTATGATCGGGATGGAGTAGTCAGGTGGCCGGTATCAGTTGGTCGACTCTGTGTCGTGAGTACTGAGCTATGATCGGGATGGAGTAGTCAGGTGGCCGGTATCAGTTGGTCGACTCTGTGACGTGAGTACTGAGCTATGATCGGGATGGAGTAGTCAGGTGGCCGGTATCAGTTGGTCGACTCTGTGTTGTGAGTACTGAGCTATGATCGGGATGGAGTAGTCAGGTGGCCGGTATCAGTTGGTCGACTCTGTGTTGTGAGTACTGAGCTATGATCGGGATGGAGTAGTCAGGTGGCCGGTATCAGTTGGTCGACTCTGTGTTGTGAGTACTGAGCTATGATCGGGATGGAGTAGTCAGGTGGCCGGTATCAGTTGGTCGACTCTGTGACGTGAGTACTGAGCTATGATCGGGATGGAGTAGTCAGGTGGCCGGTATCAGTTGGTCGACTCTGTGTTGTGAGTACTGAGCTATGATCGGGATGGAGTAGTCAGGTGGCCGGTATCAGTTGGTCGACTCTGTGTTGTGAGTACTGAGCTATGATCGGGATGGAGTAGTCAGGTGGCCGGTATCAGTTGGTCGACTCTGTGTTGTGAGTACTGAGCTATGATCGGGATGGAGTAGTCAGGTGGCCGGTATCAGTTGGTCGACTCTGTGTTGTGAGTACTGAGCTATGATCGGGATGGAGTAGTCAGGTGGCCGGTATCAGTTGGTCGACCCTGTGTCGTGAGTACTGAGCTATGATCGGGATGGAGTAGTCAGGTGGCCGGTATCAGTTGGTCGACTCTGTGTTGTGAGTACTGAGCTATGATCGGGATGGAGTAGTCAGGTGGCCGGTATCAGTTGGTCGACCCTGTGTCGTGAGTACTGAGCTATGATCGGGATGGAGTAGTCAGGTGGCCGGTATCAGTTGGTCGACCCTGTGTTGTGAGTACTGAGCTATGATCGGGATGGAGTAGTCAGGTGGCCGGTATCAGTTGGTCGACCCTGTGTCGTGAGTACTGAGCTATGATCGGGATGGAGTAGTCAGGTGGCCGGTATCAGTTGGTCGACTCTGTGTATCGTGAGTACTGAGCTATGATCGGGATGGAGTAGTCAGGTGGCCGGTATCAGTTGGTCGACCCTGTGTTGTGAGTACTGAGCTATGATCGGGATGGAGTAGTCAGGTGGCCGGTATCAGTTGGTCGACTCTGTGTTGTGAGTACTGAGCTATGATCGGGATGGAGTAGTCAGGTGGCCGGTATCAGTTGGTCGACTCTGTGTATCGTGAGTACTGAGCTATGATCGGGATGGAGTAGTCAGGTGGCCGGTATCAGTTGGTCGACTCTGTGTTGTGAGTACTGAGCTATGATCGGGATGGAGTAGTCAGGTGGCCGGTATCAGTTGGTCGACTCTGTGTCGTGAGTACTGAGCTATGATCGGGATGGAGTAGTCAGGTGGCCGGTATCAGTTGGTCGACTCTGTGTATCGTGAGTACTGAGCTATGATCGGGATGGAGTAGTCAGGTGGCCGGTATCAGTTGGTCGACTCTGTGTTGTGAGTACTGAGCTATGATCGGGATGGAGTAGTCAGGTGGCCGGTATCAGTTGGTCGACTCTGTGTTGTAAGTACTGAGCTATGATCGGGATGGAGTAGTCAGGTGGCCGGTATCAGTTGGTCGACCCTGTGTCGTGAGTACTGAGCTATGATCGGGATGGAGTAGTCAGGTGGCCGGTATCAGTTGGTCGACTCTGTGTATCGTGAGTACTGAGCTATGGTCGGGATGGAGTAGTCAGGTGGCCGGTATCAGTTGGTCGACTCTGTGTTGTGAGTACTGAGCTATGATCGGGATGGAGTAGTCAGGTGGCCGGTATCAGTTGGTCGACCCTGTGTTGTGAGTACTGAGCTATGATCGGGATGGAGTAGTCAGGTGGCCGGTATCAGTTGGTCGACTCTGTGTTGTGAGTACTGAGCTATGATCGGGATGGAGTAGTCAGGTGGCCGGTATCAGTTGGTCGACTCTGTGTATCGTGAGTACTGAGCTATGATCGGGATGGAGTAGTCAGGTGGCCGGTATCAGTTGGTCGACCCTGTGTTGTGAGTACTGAGCTATGATCGGGATGGAGTAGTCAGGTGGCCGGTATCAGTTGGTCGACTCTGTGTTGTGAGTACTGAGCTATGATCGGGATGGAGTAGTCAGGTGGCCGGTATCAGTTGGTCGACTCTGTGTTGTGAGTACTGAGCTATGATCGGGATGGAGTAGTCAGGTGGTCGGTATCAGTTGGTCGACCCTGTGTTGTGAGTACTGAGCTATGATCGGGATGGAGTAGTCAGGTGGCCGGTATCAGTTGGTCGACTGTGTTGTGAGTGCTTAGCTATGATCGGGATGGAGTAGTCAGGTGGCCGGTATCAGTTGGTCGACTCTGTGTTGTGAGTACTGAGCTATGATTGGGATGGAGTAGTCAGGTGGCCGGTATCGGTTGGTCGACTCTGTGTTGTGAGTACTGAGCTATGATCGGGATGGAGTAGTCAGGTGGCCGGTATCAGTTGGTCGACTCTGTGTTGTGAGTACTGAGCTATGATTGGGATGGAGTAGTCAGGTGACCGGTATCGGTTGGTCGACTCTGTGTTGTGAGTACTGAGCTATGATCGGGATGGAGTAGTCAGGTGGCCGGTATCAGTTGGTCGACTCTGTGTTGTGAGTACTGAGCTATGATTGGGATGGAGTAGTCAGGTGGCCGGTATCGGTTGGCCGACTCTGTGTTGTGAGTACTGAGCTATGATCGGGATGGAGTAGTCAGGTGGCCGGTATCAGTTGGTCGACCCTGTGTTGTGAGTACTGAGCTATGATCGGGATGGAGTAGTCAGGTGGCCGGTATCAGTTGGTCGACTCTGTGTTGTGAGTACTGAGCTATGGTCGGGATGGAGTAGTCAGGTGGCCGGTATCAGTTGGTCGACTCTGTGTTGTGAGTACTGAGCTATGGTCGGGATGGAGTAGTCAGGTGGCCGGTATCAGTTGGTCGACTCTGTGTATCGTGAGTACTGAGCTATGATCGGGATGGAGTAGTCAGGTGGCCGGTATCAGTTGGTCGACTCTGTGTATCGTGAGTACTGAGCTATGATCGGGATGGAGTAGTCAGGTGGCCGGTATCAGTTGGTCGACTCTGTGTTGTGAGTACTGATCTATGATCGGGATGGAGTAGTCAGGTGGCCGGTATCAGTTGGTCGACTCTGTGTTGTGAGTACTGAGCTATGATCGGGATGGAGTAGTCAGGTGGCCGGTATCAGTTGGTCGACTCTGTATCGTGAGTACTGAGCTATGATCGGGATGGAGTAGTCAGGTGGCCGGTATCAGTTGGTCGACTCTGTGTTGTGAGTACTGAGCTATGGTCGGGATGGAGTAGTCAGGTGGCCGGTATCAGTTGGTCGACTCTGTGTTGTGAGTACTGAGCTATGATCGGGATGGAGTAGTCAGGTGGCCGGTATCAGTTGGTCGACTCTGTGTTGTGAGTACTGAGCTATGATCGGGATGGAGTAGTCAGGTGGCCGGTATCAGTTGGTCGACTCTGTGACGTGAGTACTGAGCTATGATCGGGATGGAGTAGTCAGGTGGCCGGTATCAGTTGGTCGACTCTGTGACGTGAGTACTGAGCTATGATCGGGATGGAGTAGTCAGGTGGCCGGTATCAGTTGGTCGACTCTGTGTATCGTGAGTACTGAGCTATGATCGGGATGGAGTAGTCAGGTGGCCGGTATCAGTTGGTCGACTCTGTGACGTGAGTACTGAGCTATGATCGGGATGGAGTAGTCAGGTGGCCGGTATCAGTTGGTCGACTCTGTGTATCGTGAGTACTGAGCTATGATCGGGATGGAGTAGTCAGGTGGCCGGTATCAGTTGGTCGACTCTGTGACGTGAGTACTGAGCTATGATCGGGATGGAGTAGTCAGGTGGCCGGTATCAGTTGGTCGACTCTGTGTATCGTGAGTACTGAGCTATGATCGGGATGGAGTAGTCAGGTGGCCGGTATCAGTTGGTCGACTCTGTGTTGTGAGTACTGAGCTATGATCGGGATGGAGTAGTCAGGTGGCCGGTATCAGTTGGTCGACTCTGTGTCGTGAGTACTGAGCTATGATCGGGATGGAGTAGTCAGGTGGCCGGTATCAGTTGGTCGACTGTGTGTTGTGAGTACTGAGCTATGATCGGGATGGAGTAGTCAGGTGGCCGGTATCAGTTGGTCGACTCTGTGTATCGTGAGTACTGAGCTATGCTCGGGATGGAGTAGTCAGGTGGCCGGTATCAGTTGGTCGACTGTGTTGTGAGTACTGAGCTATGATCAGGATGGAGTAGTCAGGTGGCCGGTATCAGTTGGTCGACTCTGTGTTGTGAGTACTGAGCTATGATCGGGATGGAGTAGTCAGGTGGCCGGTATCAGTTGGTCGACTCTGTGTTGTGAGTACTGAGCTATGATCGGGATGGAGTAGTCAGGTGGCCGGTATCAGTTGGTCGACTCTGTGTTGTGAGTACTGAGCTATGATCGGGATGGAGTAGTCAGGTGGCCGGTATCAGTTGGTCGACCCTGTATCGTGAGTACTGAGCTATGATCGGGATGGAGTAGTCAGGTGGCCGGTATCAGTTGGTCGACTCTGTGTTGTGAGTACTGAGCTATGGTCGGGATGGAGTAGTCAGGTGGCCGGTATCAGTTGGTCGACTCTGTGTTGTGAGTACTGAGCTATGATCGGGATGGAGTAGTCAGGTGGCCGGTATCAGTTGGTCGACTCTGTGTCGTGAGTACTGAGCTATGATCGGGATGGAGTAGTCAGGTGGCCGGTATCAGTTGGTCGACTCTGTGTTGTGAGTACTGAGCTATGGTCGGGATGGAGTAGTCAGGTGGCCGGTATCAGTTGGTCGACTCTGTGTCGTGAGTACTGAGCTATGATCAGGATGGAGTAGTCAGGTGGCCGGTATCAGTTGGTCGACTCTGTGTTGTGAGTACTGAGCTATGATCGGGATGGAGTAGTCAGGTGGCCGGTATCAGTTGGTCGACTCTGTGTTGTGAGTACTGAGCTATGATCGGGATGGAGTAGTCAGGTGGCCGGTATCAGTTGGTCGACCCTGTGTTGTGAGTACTGAGCTATGATCGGGATGGAGTAGTCAGGTGGCCGGTATCAGTTGGTCGACCCTGTGTTGTGAGTACTGAGCTATGATCGGGATGGAGTAGTCAGGTGGCCGGTATCAGTTGGTCGACCCTGTATCGTGAGTACTGAGCTATGATCGGGATGGAGTAGTCAGGTGGCCGGTATCAGTTGGTCGACTCTGTGTTGTGAGTACTGAGCTATGATCGGGATGGAGTAGTCAGGTGGCCGGTATCAGTTGGTCGACTCTGTGTTGTGAGTACTGAGCTATGATCGGGATGGAGTAGTCAGGTGGCCGGTATCAGTTGGTCGACTCTGTGTTGTGAGTACTGAGCTATGGTCGGGATGGAGTAGTCAGGTGGCCGGTATCAGTTGGTCGACTCTGTGTATCGTGAGTACTGAGCTATGATCGGGATGGAGTAGTCAGGTGGCCGGTATCAGTTGGTCGACTCTGTATCGTGAGTACTGAGCTATGATCGGGATGGAGTAGTCAGGTGGCCGGTATCAGTTGGTCGACTCTGTGTTGTGAGTACTGAGCTATGATCGGGATGGAGTAGTCAGGTGGCCGGTATCAGTTGGTCGACTCTGTGACGTGAGTACTGAGCTATGATCGGGATGGAGTAGTCAGGTGGCCGGTATCAGTTGGTCGACTCTGTGTTGTGAGTACTGAGCTATGATCGGGATGGAGTAGTCAGGTGGCCGGTATCAGTTGGTCGACTCTGTGTTGTGAGTACTGAGCTATGATCGGGATGGAGTAGTCAGGTGGCCGGTATCAGTTGGTCGACTCTGTGTTGTGAGTACTGAGCTATGATCGGGATGGAGTAGTCAGGTGGCCGGTATCAGTTGGTCGACCCTGTGTCATGAGTACTGAGCTATGATCGGGATGGAGTAGTCAGGTGGCCGGTATCAGTTGGTCGACTCTGTGTTGTGAGTACTGAGCTATGATCGGGATGGAGTAGTCAGGTGGCCGGTATCAGTTGGTCGACCCTGTGTCGTGAGTACTGAGCTATGATCGGGATGGAGTAGTCAGGTGGCCGGTATCAGTTGGTCGACCCTGTGTTGTGAGTACTGAGCTATGATCGGGATGGAGTAGTCAGGTGGCCGGTATCAGTTGGTCGACCCTGTGTCGTGAGTACTGAGCTATGATCGGGATGGAGTAGTCAGGTGGCCGGTATCAGTTGGTCGACTCTGTGTATCGTGAGTACTGAGCTATGATCGGGATGGAGTAGTCAGGTGGCCGGTATCAGTTGGTCGACCCTGTGTTGTGAGTACTGAGCTATGATCGGGATGGAGTAGTCAGGTGGCCGGTATCAGTTGGTCGACTCTGTGTTGTGAGTACTGAGCTATGATCGGGATGGAGTAGTCAGGTGGCCGGTATCAGTTGGTCGACTCTGTGTATCGTGAGTACTGAGCTATGATCGGGATGGAGTAGTCAGGTGGCCGGTATCAGTTGGTCGACTCTGTGTTGTGAGTACTGAGCTATGATCGGGATGGAGTAGTCAGGTGGCCGGTATCAGTTGGTCGACTCTGTGTCGTGAGTACTGAGCTATGATCGGGATGGAGTAGTCAGGTGGCCGGTATCAGTTGGTCGACTCTGTGTATCGTGAGTACTGAGCTATGATCGGGATGGAGTAGTCAGGTGGCCGGTATCAGTTGGTCGACTCTGTGTTGTGAGTACTGAGCTATGATCGGGATGGAGTAGTCAGGTGGCCGGTATCAGTTGGTCGACTCTGTGTTGTAAGTACTGAGCTATGATCGGGATGGAGTAGTCAGGTGGCCGGTATCAGTTGGTCGACCCTGTGTCGTGAGTACTGAGCTATGATCGGGATGGAGTAGTCAGGTGGCCGGTATCAGTTGGTCGACTCTGTGTATCGTGAGTACTGAGCTATGGTCGGGATGGAGTAGTCAGGTGGCCGGTATCAGTTGGTCGACTCTGTGTTGTGAGTACTGAGCTATGATCGGGATGGAGTAGTCAGGTGGCCGGTATCAGTTGGTCGACCCTGTGTTGTGAGTACTGAGCTATGATCGGGATGGAGTAGTCAGGTGGCCGGTATCAGTTGGTCGACTCTGTGTTGTGAGTACTGAGCTATGATCGGGATGGAGTAGTCAGGTGGCCGGTATCAGTTGGTCGACTCTGTGTATCGTGAGTACTGAGCTATGATCGGGATGGAGTAGTCAGGTGGCCGGTATCAGTTGGTCGACCCTGTGTTGTGAGTACTGAGCTATGATCGGGATGGAGTAGTCAGGTGGCCGGTATCAGTTGGTCGACTCTGTGTTGTGAGTACTGAGCTATGATCGGGATGGAGTAGTCAGGTGGCCGGTATCAGTTGGTCGACTCTGTGTTGTGAGTACTGAGCTATGATCGGGATGGAGTAGTCAGGTGGTCGGTATCAGTTGGTCGACCCTGTGTTGTGAGTACTGAGCTATGATCGGGATGGAGTAGTCAGGTGGCCGGTATCAGTTGGTCGACTGTGTTGTGAGTGCTTAGCTATGATCGGGATGGAGTAGTCAGGTGGCCGGTATCAGTTGGTCGACTCTGTGTTGTGAGTACTGAGCTATGATTGGGATGGAGTAGTCAGGTGGCCGGTATCGGTTGGTCGACTCTGTGTTGTGAGTACTGAGCTATGATTGGGATGGAGTAGTCAGGTGACCGGTATCGGTTGGTCGACTCTGTGTTGTGAGTACTGAGCTATGATCGGGATGGAGTAGTCAGGTGGCCGGTATCAGTTGGTCGACTCTGTGTTGTGAGTACTGAGCTATGATTGGGATGGAGTAGTCAGGTGGCCGGTATCGGTTGGCCGACTCTGTGTTGTGAGTACTGAGCTATGATCGGGATGGAGTAGTCAGGTGGCCGGCATCAGTTGGTCGACCCTGTGTTGTGAGTACTGAGCTATGATCGGGATGGAGTAGTCAGGTGGCCGGTATCAGTTGGTCGACTCTGTGTTGTGAGTACTGAGCTATGGTCGGGATGGAGTAGTCAGGTGGCCGGTATCAGTTGGTCGACTCTGTGTTGTGAGTACTGAGCTATGGTCGGGATGGAGTAGTCAGGTGGCCGGTATCAGTTGGTCGACTCTGTGTATCGTGAGTACTGAGCTATGATCGGGATGGAGTAGTCAGGTGGCCGGTATCAGTTGGTCGACTCTGTGTATCGTGAGTACTGAGCTATGATCGGGATGGAGTAGTCAGGTGGCCGGTATCAGTTGGTCGACTCTGTGTTGTGAGTACTGATCTATGATCGGGATGGAGTAGTCAGGTGGCCGGTATCAGTTGGTCGACTCTGTGTTGTGAGTACTGAGCTATGATCGGGATGGAGTAGTCAGGTGGCCGGTATCAGTTGGTCGACTCTGTATCGTGAGTACTGAGCTATGATCGGGATGGAGTAGTCAGGTGGCCGGTATCAGTTGGTCGACTCTGTGTTGTGAGTACTGAGCTATGGTCGGGATGGAGTAGTCAGGTGGCCGGTATCAGTTGGTCGACTCTGTGTTGTGAGTACTGAGCTATGATCGGGATGGAGTAGTCAGGTGGCCGGTATCAGTTGGTCGACTCTGTGTTGTGAGTACTGAGCTATGATCGGGATGGAGTAGTCAGGTGGCCGGTATCAGTTGGTCGACTCTGTGACGTGAGTACTGAGCTATGATCGGGATGGAGTAGTCAGGTGGCCGGTATCAGTTGGTCGACTCTGTGTATCGTGAGTACTGAGCTATGATCGGGATGGAGTAGTCAGGTGGCCGGTATCAGTTGGTCGACTCTGTGACGTGAGTACTGAGCTATGATCGGGATGGAGTAGTCAGGTGGCCGGTATCAGTTGGTCGACTCTGTGTATCGTGAGTACTGAGCTATGATCGGGATGGAGTAGTCAGGTGGCCGGTATCAGTTG
The DNA here is from genome assembly GCA_036785665.1 of Chirona hameri. Taxonomy (NCBI): domain Eukaryota; kingdom Metazoa; phylum Arthropoda; class Thecostraca; order Balanomorpha; family Balanidae; genus Chirona; species Chirona hameri. Next base: position 65,132 of record JAXIVJ010000703.1, on the reverse strand, counting down.
GTCGACTCTGTGACGTGAGTACTGAGCTATGATCGGGATGGAGTAGTCAGGTGGCCGGTATCAGTTGGTCGACTCTGTGTATCGTGAGTACTGAGCTATGATCGGGATGGAGTAGTCAGGTGGCCGGTATCAGTTGGTCGACTCTGTGACGTGAGTACTGAGCTATGATCGGGATGGAGTAGTCAGGTGGCCGGTATCAGTTGGTCGACTCTGTGTATCGTGAGTACTGAGCTATGATCGGGATGGAGTAGTCAGGTGGCCGGTATCAGTTGGTCGACTCTGTGTTGTGAGTACTGAGCTATGATCGGGATGGAGTAGTCAGGTGGCCGGTATCAGTTGGTCGACTCTGTGTCGTGAGTACTGAGCTATGATCGGGATGGAGTAGTCAGGTGGCCGGTATCAGTTGGTCGACTGTGTGTTGTGAGTACTGAGCTATGATCGGGATGGAGTAGTCAGGTGGCCGGTATCAGTTGGTCGACTCTGTGTATCGTGAGTACTGAGCTATGCTCGGGATGGAGTAGTCAGGTGGCCGGTATCAGTTGGTCGACTGTGTTGTGAGTACTGAGCTATGATCAGGATGGAGTAGTCAGGTGGCCGGTATCAGTTGGTCGACTCTGTGTTGTGAGTACTGAGCTATGATCGGGATGGAGTAGTCAGGTGGCCGGTATCAGTTGGTCGACTCTGTGTTGTGAGTACTGAGCTATGATCGGGATGGAGTAGTCAGGTGGCCGGTATCAGTTGGTCGACTCTGTGTTGTGAGTACTGAGCTATGATCGGGATGGAGTAGTCAGGTGGCCGGTATCAGTTGGTCGACCCTGTATCGTGAGTACTGAGCTATGATCGGGATGGAGTAGTCAGGTGGCCGGTATCAGTTGGTCGACTCTGTGTTGTGAGTACTGAGCTATGGTCGGGATGGAGTAGTCAGGTGGCCGGTATCAGTTGGTCGACTCTGTGTTGTGAGTACTGAGCTATGATCGGGATGGAGTAGTCAGGTGGCCGGTATCAGTTGGTCGACTCTGTGTCGTGAGTACTGAGCTATGATCGGGATGGAGTAGTCAGGTGGCCGGTATCAGTTGGTCGACTCTGTGTTGTGAGTACTGAGCTATGGTCGGGATGGAGTAGTCAGGTGGCCGGTATCAGTTGGTCGACTCTGTGTCGTGAGTACTGAGCTATGGTCGGGATGGAGTAGTCAGGTGGCCGGTATCAGTTGGTCGACTCTGTGTATCGTGAGTACTGAGCTATGATCGGGATGGAGTAGTCAGGTGGCCGGTATCAATTGGTCGACTCTGTATCGTGAGTACTGAGCTATGATCGGGATGGAGTAGTCAGGTGGCCGGTATCAGTTGGTCGACTCTGTGTCGTGAGTACTGAGCTATGATCGGGATGGAGTAGTCAGGTGGCCGGTATCAGTTGGTCGACTCTGTGTTGTGAGTACTGAGCTATGATCGGGATGGAGTAGTCAGGTGGCCGGTATCAGTTGGCCAACATCACTGCCCACGCGGCACTTCAGGAATGGCGTTAGATATAATGGTACGCACTCTGTCTGTCCTGCAGCCCTCAGTGCAGGACAGGGACACATGTGTTAAGTGGCGTTCCGACGTCCCGACAACCAGCATCTCCCCGGACGGCGCCAGGGACATCCAGATCACGACAGGCCGCACCTCAGCTCCTCTGTCCCTCCCCATCGCGTCCAATCTCGCCAATCACGGCCAGTCCCGGCCGCTAGACACAGGGCCGGGGAGCAGCGGTTGCCGACTGGCTGCCTGCCTCCCACCCCAGGCGGGCCGGCCACCCGGCCGCCCGCCAGGCTTCACAGACGGACCCTGTCCGTCTCACGGTCGCTCCGCTCCTCTCCTCCCCCGGAGAGACGGACCCTCTCCGCTCCTCTCCGCTCCTCTCCGCTCCTCTCCGCTCCTCTCCTCTCCGCTCCTCTCCGCTCCTCTCCGCTCCTCTCCGCTCCTCTCCGCTCCTCTCCGCTCCTCTCCTCTCCCATCCTCCCCGGACAGACGGACAGACTCTCCGTCTCACGGTCGCTCCGCTCCTCTCCGCTCCTCCCCCGGACAGACGGACCCTCTCCGTCTCACGGTCGCTCCGCTCCTCTCCGCTCCTCCCCCGGACAGACGGACTCGGTGCGTCACACGCCGCCAGTTGACCCTGATTGAATCATAAACCGCCGCCGCGCCGGACCCGATAGTCATCTCCAGCCAGCCGGTCACGGCGCGGAGCAGGCGCCGCGTCTCACAGAGAGGAGGCCGCTCACGGCAAGCGCCGAGTCTCACGGAGAGGAGGCCGCTCATGGCGCGGAGCAGGCGCCGCGTCTCACTGAGAGGAGGCCGCTCACGGCAGGCGCCGAGTCTTACTGAGAAAAGGCCGCTCACGGCGCGGAGCAGACGCCGCGTCTCACGGAGAGGATGCCGCTCACGGCGCGGAGCAGGCGCCGCGTCTCACGGAGAGGAGGCCGCTCACGGCGCGGAGCAGGCGCCGCATCTCACTGAGAGGAGGCCGCTCACGGCGCGGAGCAGACGCCGCGTCTCACGGAGAGGAGGCCGCTCACGGAGAGGAGGCCGCTCACGGAGAGGAGGCCGCTCACGGCGCGGAGCAGGCGCCGCGTCTCACGGAGAGGAGGCCGCTCACGGCGCGGAGCAGGCGCCGCGTCTCACTGAGAGGAGGCCGCTCACGGCGCGGAGCAGACGCCGCGTCTCACGGAGAGGAGGCCGCTCACGGAGAGGAGGCCGCTCACGGCGCGGAGCAGACGCCGCGTCTCACGGAGAGGAGGCCGCTCACGGCGCGGAACAGGCGCCGCGTCTCACTGAGAGGAGGCCGCTCACGGCGCGGAGCAGACGCCGCGTCTCACGGAGAGGAGGCCGCTCACGGAGAGGAGGCCGCTCACGGCGCGGAGCAGACGCCGCGTCTCACGGAGAGGAGGTCGCTCACGGCGCGGAGCAGGCGTCGCGCCTCACGGAGAGGAGTCCCGCCGAGCCTGGTAGAGAAGTCCGAGACGAGTCGGGTCTGGCTGAGTGACCGTGTTCCGGCCGTCCGCACGGCCACAGCGCCGCCCAGCACGTCACGTCACGTCTCGGTACGCGTCCCGGTACGTTCCGTGACGCTCTGACACACGGGTCAGCATGTCAGCAGACGCAGCACGTCCAGTGACGTGATGGTAACTGAAGGAACACGACCTGGCCGGAGAAAGTGGCCGCTGCTCGAGCTGTCGGCGGTGGCCGGGTGGCAGAGGCGAGCCGCCCGGGTACCCGGCGCGCGGTACTGACGAGCGGGTGGCAGAGGCGAGCCGCCCGGGTACCCGGCGCGCGGTACTGACGAGCGGGTGGCAGAGGCGAGCCGCCCGGGTACCCGGCGCGCGGTACTGACGAGCGGGTGGCAGAGGCGAGCCGCCCAGGTACCCGGCGCGCGGTACTGACGAGCGGGTGGCAGAGGCGAGCCGTCCGGGTACCCGGCGCGCGGTACTGACGAGCGGGTGGCAGAGGCGAGCCGCCCGGGTACCCGGCGCGCGGTACTGACGAGCGGGTGGCAGAGGCGAGCCGCCCGGGTACCCGGCGCGCGGTACTGACGAGCGGGTGGCAGAGGCGAGCCGCCCGGGTACCCGGCGCGCGGTACTGACGAGCCGCCCGGGTACCCGGCGCGCGGTACTGACGAGCGGGTGGCAGAGGCGAGCCGCCCGGGTACCCGGCGCGCGGTACTGACGAGCGGGTGGCAGAGGCGAGCCGCCCGGGTACCCGGCGTGCGGTACTGACGAGCGGGTGGCAGAGGTGAGCCGCCCGGGTACCCGGCGCGTGTGACTGACGAGCGGGTGGCGTGTGGCAGCCGCTGCTGGCGTGTCGCTGTCGCCGTCGCGTGTCAGCCGCCGGACTGCGGGCGGAGTAGCGAGTTCGGCCACTCAGTAGGCCGCCGGAGAGTGATGCACAGAGAGTTAGGCCACTCAGTGGCCGCCGGGGAGGGATGATCAGAGAGTTAAACTGCTCAGTGGCCGCCGCAGAGTGATGAACAGAGAGTTAGGCCACTCAGTGGCCGCCGGAGAGTGATGCACAGAGAGTTAGGCCACTCAGTGGCCGCCGGGGAGGGATGAGCAGAGAGTTAGGCCACTCAGTGGCCGCCGGAGAGTGATGCACAGAGAGTTAGGCCACTCAGTGGCCGCCGGGGAGGGATGAACAGAGAGTTAAACTGATCAGTGGCCGCCGCAGAGTGATGAGCAGAGAGTTAGGCTGCTCAGTGGCCGTCGGAGAGTGATGCACAGAGAGTTAGGCCACTCAGTGGCCGCCGCAGAGTGATGAACAGAGAGTTAGGCCACTCAGTGGCCGCCGGAGAGTGATGAACAGAGAGTTAGGCCACTCAGTGGCCGCCGGAGAGTGATGCACAGAGAGTTAGGCCACTCAGTGGCCGCCGCAGAGTATGATCAGAGAGTTAGGCCGCTCAGTGGCCGCCGCAGAGTGATGAGCAGAGAGTTAGGCTGCTCATCCCTCTCCAGTTCAGCTGTCGAGGTCCGAGACTATACAACTCGTTGCCCCCAGAACTGCTGGAGCTTCCCGTGCCGCTGTTTTCTCGCCGCCTAAGGCGACACCTAATTGATCAGTCTGCCGCGCCCGACTGACTCCCATTAGCCGCTTCCCGGACCCGGGTGTGATGTGTGATGTGTGATGTGTGCGTGCGTGTGTGCGTGTGTGCGTGCGCGCGCGTGTGTGTGTGTGTGTGTGTGTGTGTGTGTGTGTGTGTGTGTGTGTGTGTGTGTGTGTGTGTGTGTGTGTGTGTGTGTGTGTGTGTGTGTGTGTGTGTGTGTGTGTGTGTGTGTGTGTGTGTGTGTGTGTGTGTGTGTGTGTGTGTGTGTGTGTGTGTGTGTGTGTGTGTGTGTGTGTGTGTGTGTGTGTGTGTGTGTGTGTGTGTGTGTGTGTGTGTGTGTGTGTGTGTGTGTGTGTGTGTGTGTGTGTGTGTGTGTGTGTGTGTGTGTGTGTGTGTGTGTGTGTGTGTGTGTGTGTGTGTGTGTGTGTGTGTGTGTGTGTGTGTGTGTGTGTGTGTGTGTGTGTGTGTGTGTGTGTGTGTGTGTGTGTGTGTGTGTGTGTGTGTGTGTGTGTGTGTGTGTGTGTGTGTGTGTGTGTGTGTGTGTGTGTGTGTGTGTGTGTGTGTGTGTGTGTGTGTGTGTGTGTGTGTGTGTGTGTGTGTGTGTGTGTGTGTGTGTGTGTGTGTGTGTGTGTGTGTGTGTGTGTGTGTGTGTGTGTGTGTGTGTGTGTGATATTTTCACTTTGACCTGTACGAATGTGTGAGTGACTGTGTTGCACATCCACCTGACCATTCGACCTTCTTTTATCTTCTGACGAGAGGTGGTAATAGCCACACGCTTGTTGTGGATCGCCTTAATACACGTCTGAGTCTGAGCCTGAGTCTCAGTGGCCGGCTCAGACCACCGGCACTCCACGGAACGTGCCGCCCGGCGGGATCTCATCATCCGGTGATCTGATCTGAGAGGGGTGAGAGGGGTGCATAGTTGACCCAGGACAGCCGGTCAGCCACCCCTGACCCCGACTCTAAAGCCGCCGATCACGCACGCAGGTGTAGCGCCTGGTCTCGCTCAAGGTGGGTTGGCCAGGTGTCTAATACGAACGGCAGAGACCAGGACGACACATTAAAAACATGCTATCTGAAGGATCAAACTATGATACAATGATCGCAAAGAAAGGAATACGATAAAGGGATACGGGATACGGTATAAAGAAAAAGCCAAATATGAATTTCAATGGAGGAAGAAACATGAAATATTTTTTGTCTTCCCTTTTAAGAAAAAAATACAAACTGATATTTGAAGGGACTTGAAAGAAATTGCTTTCCAAAATCAGTATCCATTTGAGAGTAATCCTGAAGATGTCTATATATAACCACCAGATGAGCAGCACACGCGAACCCGACCGTACTGACCTGGCGCTGGTGCGGTACCGGCTGCAGCTGCCGAGGTGGTCGGCTGCCCGAACCCGACCGTACTGACCTGGCGCTGGTGCGGTACCGGCTGCAGCTGCCGAGGTGGTCGGCTGCCCGAACCCGACCGTACTGACCTGGCGCTGGTGCGGTACCGGCTGCAGCTGCCGAGGTGGTCGGTTGCCCGAACCCGACCCTACTGACCTGGCGCTGGTGCGGTACCGGCTGCAGGCTGTTGCAGGGTGCTGTGGCCGCCCCGGGACGTGCTGCCGCGGCCCCGGGACGTGCTGCCCCGCGGCCGACCCCGTTTCCTCCCGGTGCCCCGCTTCCGGCGAGGCTGGTGCAGGTCCAGGAACGAGGCCGGCGGACCTGGCCGACAGCGATCAGTCGGTCAATCATTTCCAGGCGTTAACGACAGACATTACACACAAACATATCTCAAGTACGACTCACATAATCCGAAGAGAACACACGGACATGACCATTTGTGTCGTCATTCAGCATTGTGCTTTCAACACAGATGCCTAAAGACGAGAGTTCTTTCCGCACCTTCAGGCAGACTAGAAGGACATACATATACATAATGTTCTCCTGCACCACGTCTGGTGACGCTTGGGGACCACATTGAAGCTATCTGAAGCCACGTGAATAACGCAGCACATACAACGTTGGAACTCGGGTTGTGGGACGAAAGCTCTTCAGTTGCACAATCATGTGGGAGTCTGAGCTACCACACCACACTAAGGAGATATTGTCCACCGCCAAACAGCAGCGGCAAGTCTGCTGCCGACGCGGCGGCCACGCCTGGCCAAACAGCAGCGGCAAGCCTGGTGCCGACGCGGCGGCCACGCCTGGCCAAACAGCAGCGGCAAGCCTGCTGCCGACGCGGCGGCCACGCCTGGCCAAACAGCAGCGGCAAGTCTGGTGCCGACGCGGCGGCCACGCCTGGCCAAACAGCAGCGGCAAGCCTGCTGCCGACGCGGCGGCCACGCCTGGCCAAACAGCAGCGGCAAGCCTGCTGCCGACGCGGCGGCCACGCCTGAAGGCCGGCCGGTGGGTCGTTATATCGGGGCGATGCGTTGACGCGGCGGCGGCTACATCGGGCCGATGTTTTGACGCGTCTGGTGATCGGGACAGACAGGTTCAGCGGCAGACCGGAAAACAACCACGGCGTCCGCATCTGTCATCTGCCACGGCCGTCCACCGCCGCTGCGGAGAGCGGCGCGACGCAGCCAGCCGGGCATAATGAATGAATGGCAGACAGGTGTGAAGCAAACGGCGGGGATTTCGACACGCTGTATTTTTATTGGTGCACAGTGCACACCGAGCTGGAATCACGCAGTTCACCTGCGAGATCCTCTGATTACGCCGGTATAATTTTTGACTACACACCGACAATCAGGGAAAGGTCACGACATTGCAGCTATTCTCAGCGATAATGTCGATTTTAAGCATATTGTGACGCAACCTTCTGTGACCTTTTTAATTGGAAATAACGAAAGGGAACACTTCCGGTTGTGCAATTGTTTTTAACATAAGCTTTTCTTCGAACACACCTATTGGGTAATCGTTGGGATAACACGCGGAAAATAATCTCCGAATGCCATACACACAAACGATCTGTGAACGCAAGGCAGAAAACAACATACTATTATTATCCTTTCTCACGGGCTTTGCAGACTATCGGGCATTGCGGTACCTATATCACGAAAGCTATTAACGTGCAAAGAACATCACGAGGTACATCAGCCTGGTCATGTGCACAGGCCATAGCCTTCGGTGGGCAGTTACGTTCTGCGAGACGAGCCGCCGACGAGTTGACGACAGACGACGGCCAATGACAGACGAGTCGTCAGCCGCCGACGAGTTGACGACAGACGACGGCCAATGACAGACGAGTCGTCAGCCGCCGACGAGTTGACGACAGACGACGGTCAATGCCAGACGAGTCGTCAGCCGCCGACGAGTTGACGACAGACGACGACAAATGCCAGACGAGTCGTCAGCCGCCGACGAGTTGACGACAGACGACGGCCAATACCAGACGAGTCGTCAGCCGCCGCCGACCAATGCCAGACGAGTCGTCAGCCGCCGACGAGTTGACGACAGACGACGGCCAATGACAGACGAGTCGTCAGCCACGGCGTCACTGACGGACGGGACGCTCAGCACTGACCAGTCACCCGACACCCGACACCGGCGGGCGCAGCCGACCGTCAACAGGGGACAGCCAAGACGAGATCAACAGCGGCGGCGAGGGCCGCAACGAAATTCATAGCAATTTATTGCAATTAATTTCCTTTTGAGACCTTGAGTGTGTGTAAGATGGTACCCTAGGTGTAAAAGTTTACGTTAAAAACGTCTCCCGTGTCCCTTTGAGCGGCATATCGAATCGAAATTTACAATCTACTGTGCCTTGATGATTTTATTTCATCATAGACATACTAATCTAAGACCTTGCACATTCTCCACTGGTGAATCCACGAAATCCCCGGTGGTGGGTGGGTGGGGGTGGCACGGCGCGTTCTTCAACATTGTCCAAGACGTCGAACTCCGGGCATTCCGCGTCGAAACGAGAAGGCGAAGGAGGTACCCGGCAGCGTTGGCCGTAATTCATATTGTGTCGGTCATTTATAACGCACTCCGTACAAACATAGCGCGGAAAGAGGAAAACAATTAAGAACGTAACAGTTGGTTTTCACTGGAATTGATCGGATTCCACTCTGATGAATCCAGGTAAAGAACGCGTCCGCGTTACGTCGTACGCGGCGGATGGACAATGTCGCTGCTCAACAGCGAGCGGGGGACCAGAGCTGGAGGTTAGCCGATCCCCGTCCGACGCAGCATCAGGGCGGCGTCACGGATCCAGCCCCAGGGCCCGGGAGGGCTCAACAGGTCACGATGGCCGGATCGTCACGGAAGTCACAGATTCACACCACGATGTCCGGATCGTCACGGAAGTCACAGATTCACACCACGATGTCCGGATCGTCACGGAAGTCACAGATTCACACCACGATGTCCGGATCGTCACGGAAGTCACAGATTCACACCACGATGGCCGGATCGTCACGGAAGTCACAGATTTACACCACCATGGCCGGATCGTCACGGAAGTCAGAGATTTACACCACCATGGCCGGCTCGTCACGGAAGTCACAGATTCACACCACGATGGCCGGATCGTCACGGAAGTCACAGATTCACACCACCATGGCCGGATCGTCACGGAAGTCACAGATTTACACCACGATGGCCGGCTCGTCACGGAAGTCACAGATTCACACCACCATGGCCGGATCGTCACGGAAGTCACAGATTCACACCACGATGGCCGGATCGTCACGGAAGTCACAGATCCACACCACGATGGCCGGCTCGTCACGGAAGTCACAGATCCACACCACGATGGCCGGCTCGTCACGGAAGTCACAGATTCACACCACGATGGCCGGATCGTCACGGAAGTCAGAGATCCACACCACGATGTCCGGATCGTCACGGAAGTCACAGATTCACACCACGATGGCCGGCTTGTCACGGAAGTCACAGATTCACACCACGATGTCCGGATCGTCACGGAAGTCAGAGATCCACACTGTCTGTTCAGACACGGAGCTTTGTGCTGCCCTCAATCATCTTCCACATATCGTGTGGGAATAATATGATTTGCATTCGCGTGCTACGTTCCTATATGCATTGGCGATGCGACATACGACATTTGTAACGTGGGGAGTAAGGCCACTGATCCGAATTCGGAAATATGGACGTCTCGGTTTGTCCCGAACCGCTTGCCATGTCCATACTGGTAACAGCGACACAAAGCTGGAGGAAAAGAGGCCGTCCGACAGATTCGCTCAGTCTATCACGTCGGTCTGTTATCGAGATTGACGAGTCGGCAAATATGTCGCCTCGTCACCGGTTAGGATTATCTGGCACGTAGGGAGACAATGGGCGAGACGGTCTGTTCGAGGGGATATTAGCCATCATTGTGTTTGACCGGGTTCACACGGTTTAAGCTGGAATCACACGGAAATCAGCATGGGGTCCGCCTTAGTTTCTTAGAAACGTGCAGCGGCGCGTCCTAATAGACAGGTGCCAGAGGAGACCTCCTAAAGGATCGGCTGACAGGCTGACAGGAAGGCTGGCAGGCTGACAGGAAGGCTGGCAGACTGACATGAAGGCTGGCAGACTGACAGGAAGGCTAGAAGACTGACAGGAAGGCTGGCAGACTGACAGGAAGGCTGGCAGACTGACAGGAAGGCTGACAGACTGTCAGGAAGGCTGGCAGGCTGACAGGAAGGCTGACAGACTGACAGGAACGCTGGCAGACTGACAGGAAGGCTGGCAGACTGACATGAAGGCTGGCAGACTGACAGGAAGGCAGGCAGACTGACAGGAAGGCTGGCAGACTGACATGAAGGCTGGCAGACTGACAGGAAGGCTGGCAGACTGACATGAAGGCAGGCAGACTGACAGGAAGGCTGGTAGACTGACAGGAAGGCTGGCAGACTGACAGGAAGGCTGGCAGCATCAGCACCCAACAGCAGTCTGCCACAAGGTAGTCCGTTCTGACTGCCGAGCCGAAACAGCCTGACTGCCAGGTGTTCTCCCCCGCGATCCACCCGCGCCCGGGTCAGCTGGAGCACATAGCGCCGGTCTGATCCGTGACCGTGACCCGCGCCCGGGTCAGCTGGAGCACATAGCGCCGGTCTGAGTCAGCCCGGGTCAGCTGGAGCACATAGCGCCGGTCTGATCCGTGACCGAGCAGACCGGCGCTACCTTGAACCGGCGACCGGCGACCGACCCTGGCCCTGCCCCTGACCCCAGAGACCCTGGCCCTGCCCCCAGAGACCCTGGCCATGACCCCGACCCTATCCGGCGCGCCTCACACCGCCACCGCCTACAGAGACGGCACAGAGGAAAAGAAATCAACCAAAACGGGACACACGCGGGCGGAAGCTGCTGGATTCTTGCTATGAAAAGACAGCCTACAAACGGTAGAAGAGTGTAGGTTCAGGGGCTTCCAATGCGGAAATAACCGGTATGCGCTGCTTTTCATGTCATGAACTTCAAACATTCCGTAATCGTCCAGCAGTATCCGTTGACCTTTTCCCCTCTCGAGAGCGGCCTGCGCAGTTTGGTACGGCCACCGCGGAGAGGGCGCATGTGGCCACTGATATACGGTGGACCGACCAGATGGCGGGCCGATATCGGGGGTGATTAAAACGGACTTAAAACGATATGCGGCTATCACTTACAGGAGGTATTCGGCGCAATAATATCCGTCAACACAATGTGCGACGTGGGAGGGTTATCATTTAACATCTTAACGACGACTCGCGGGAACTCTATCCCATATCTAATTCTCCGACGTCGGTGATGCAAGTTTGGAGTTTGAACAGTGCAGTCAGTTGGCGACACGCCTCCCGATGAGTCCGAGCAGCCGGCGCAGCAAAAATACGACAGCCGGAGACAGCCGACCTGACCGCCGGAATGACGGACGGCGGCACACGGGGGCGGGTCCGACGGAGCCGTGGGACACAGGGAGCGAGCCGGACTGAGCCGTGGGACACAGGGGGCGGGCCGGACTGAGCCGTGGGACACAGGGGGGGGGGGGGCGGGTCGGACTGAGCCGTGTGACACACTGGGGGGGGGGGGGGGGGGGGCGGACTGACCCGGACTGAGCCGTGGGCCGGTACTGCAGGCCGGTCAGCCCTGTGGAGCTCAGGCGGGCGTTCCACATATTCCGCACTCGAGTCCTACACCTGGCGTGGCTTTCCGCAGCGATCAGTGGCCAGACGAGTGTGACACGGCGCCAGACGACAGGCCGTCAGCCGCCGACACCCGTATCGCCGGTCAGATCCCACACGGCAGTCACGGCCGGCAGTACCGGCAGCCAGGCAACACCGGCGGCGTGGAGCCGACATCACGGCCACCACGGGACCGTCGTGACCCGCAGCAGCACACGACACACGACCCGAACTGCCGCGGCACAGATCGGACGGCGACCGGCAGGGTCAGACGGGGGGCCGAATCAGCCGCCGCCGACGCCGGCACAGATCGGACGGCGACCGGCAGGGTCAGACGGGGGGCCGAATCAGCCGCCGCCGACGCCGGCACAGATCGGACGGCGACCGGCAGGGTCAGACGGGGGGCCGAATCAGCCGCCGCCGACGCCGGCACAGATCGGACGGCGACCGGCAGGGTCAGACGGGGGGCCGAATCAGCCGCCACCGACGCCGGCACAGATCGGACGGCGACCGGCAGGGTCAGACGGGGGGCCGAATCAGCCGCCGCCGACGCCGCGGCACAGATCGGACGGCGACCGGCAGGGTCAGACGGGGGCCGAATCAGCCGCCGCCGACGCCGCCACAGATCGGACGGCGACCGGCAGGGTCAGACGGGGGCCGAATCAGCCGCCGCCGACGCCGCCACAGATCGGACGGCGACCGGCAGGGTCAGACAGAGGGCCGAATCAGCCGCCGCCGACGCCGCCACAGATCGGACGACGACCGGCAGGGTCAGACAGAGGGCCGAATCAGCCGCCGCCGACGCCGCCACAGATCGGACGGCGACCGGCAGGGTCAGACGGGGGGCCGAATCAGCCGCCGCCGACGCCGCGGCACAGATCGGACGGCGACCGGCAGGGTCAGACGGGGGGCCGAATCAGCCGCCGCCGACGCCGGCACAGATCGGACGGCGACCGGCAGGGTCAGACAGAGGGCCGAATCAGCCGCCGCCGACGCCGCCACAGATCGGACGGCGACCGGCAGGGTCAGACAGAGGGCCGAATCAGCCGCCGCCGACGCCGCGGCACAGATCGGACGGCGACCGGCAGGGTCAGACAGAGGGCCGAATCAGCCGCCGCCGACGCCGCCACAGATCGGACGGCGACCGGCAGGGTCAGACAGAGGGCCGAATCAGCCGCCGCCGACGCCGCGGCACATACCGGACGGCGACCGGCAGGGTCAGACAGAGGGCCGAATCAGCCGCCGCCGACGCCGCGGCACAGATCGGACGGCGACCGGCAGGGTCAGACGGGGGGCCGAATCAGCCGCCACCGACGCCGGCACAGATCGGACGGCGACCGGCAGGGTCAGACGGGGGGCCGAATCAGCCGCCGCCGACGCCGCGGCACAGATCGGACGGCGACCGGCAGGGTCAGACGGGGGGCCGAATCAGCCGCCGCCGACGCCGGCACAGATCGGACGGCGACCGGCAGGGTCAGACGGGGGGCCGAATCAGCCGCCGCCGACGCCGGCACAGATCGGACGGCGACCGGCAGGGTCAGACGGGGGGCCGAATCAGCCGCCGCCGACGCCGGCACAGATCGGACGGCGACCGACAGGGTCAGACAGAGGGCCGAATCAGCCGCCGCCGACGGCAGAGCCGGCCAGATACAACTGACCGGCAACCTAACGTCAGGCCGTCATACCACTGGACGTACTCACCTCCTGGCGAGGGCAGCGGGGTGATGTCCATGTCCACCATCAGAGAGCCCTCGGGACTGGTGTCGTCCGGCATCACCAGTCCACCACCCTCCAGAGAGCGCTGACAACACACACAGTGACGCACAGTGACACACAGTAACACACAGTGATACACAGTGACGCACAGTAACACACAGTAACACACAGTAACACACAGTAACACACAGTAACACACAGTAACACACAGTAACACACAGTAACACACAGCAACACACAGTAACACACAGTAACACACAGTAACACACAGTAACACACAGTGACGCACAGTGACACACAGTGATACACAGTGACACACAGTGACACACAGTAACACACAGTAACACACAGTAACACACAGTGACAAACAGTGACAAACAGTGACACACAGTGACACACAGTGACACACAGTAACACACAGTAACACACAGTAACACACAGTGACACACAGTGACACACAGTGACACACAGTGACACACAGTGACACACAGTGACACACAGTGACACACAGTGACACACAGTGACACACAGTGACACACAGTGACACACAGTGACACACAGTGACACACAGTGACACACAGTGACACACAGTGACACACAGTAACACACAGTAACACACAGTAACACACAGTAACACACAGTAACACACAGTAACACACAGTAACACACAGTAACACACAGTAACACACAGTAACACACAGTGACACACAGTAACACACAGTAACACACAGTGACACACAGTGACACACAGTGACACACAGTGACACACAGTGACACACAGTGACACACAGTGACACACAGTAACACACAGTGACACACAGTGACACACAGTGACACACAGTGACACACAGTGACACACAGTGACACACAGTGACACACAGTGACACACAGTGACACACAGTAACACACAGTAACACACAGTAACACACAGTAACACACAGTAACACACAGTGACACACAGTGACACACAGTGACACACAGTGACACACAGTAACACACAGTAACACACAGTAACACACAGTAACACACAGTGACACACAGTGACATACAGTGACACACAGTGACACACAGTAACACACAGTAACACACAGTGACACACAGTAACACACAGTAACACACAGTGACACACAGTAACACACAGTAACACACAGTAACACACAGTGATACACAGTGACACACAGTGACACACAGTAACACACAGTAACACACAGTAACACACAGTGACACAGTGACACACAGTAACACACAGTAACACACAGTAACACACAGCAACACACAGTGACACACAGTGACACACAGTGACACACGGTGACACACAGTGACACAAAGTGATACACAGTGACACACAGTGACACACAGTAACACACAGCAACACACAGTAACACACAGTGACACACAGCAACACACAGTGACAACAGTAACACACAGTAACACACAGTGACACACAGTGACACACAGTGACACACAGTGACACACAGTAACACACAGTGACACACAGTGACACACAGTGACACACAGTAACACACAGTAACACACAGTAACACACAGTAACACACAGTAACACACAGTAACACACAGTAACACACAGTAACACACAGTAACACACAGTAACACACAGTAACACACAGTAACACACAGTAACACACAGTAACACACAGTAACACACAGTAACACACAGTAACACACAGTAACACACAGTAACACACAGTAACACACAGTAACACACAGTAACACACAGTAACACACAGTGACACACAGTGACACACAGTGACACACAGTGACACACAGTAACACACAGTAACACACAGTGACACACAGTGACACACAGTGACACACAGTAACACACAGTAACACACAGTAACACACAGTGACACACAGTGACACACAGTAACACACAGTGACACACAGTGACACATATTGACACACAGTAACACACAGTAACACACAGTGACACACAGCAACACACAGTAACACACAGTAACACACAGTAACACACAGTGACACACAGTGACACACAGTGACACACAGTAACACACAGTAACACACAGTGACACACAGTGACACACAGTAACACACAGTAACACACAGTAACACACAGTAACACACATTAACACACATTAACACACAGTAACACACAGTAACACACAGTAACACACAGTAACACACAGTGACACACAGTGACACACAGTGACACACAGTAACACACAGTAACACACAGTGACACACAGTGACACACAGTAACACACAGTAACACACAGTAACACACAGTAACACACAGTAACACACAGTAACACACAGTAACACACAGTGACACACAGTGACACACAGTAACACACAGTAACACACATTAACACACAGTAACACACAGTAACACACAGTGACACACAGTGACACACAGTAACACACAGTAACACACAGTAACACACAGTAACATACAGTGACACACAGTGACACACAGTGACACACAGTGACACACAGTAACAGACAGTAACACACAGTAACACACAGTAACACACAATAACACACAGTAACACACAGTAACACACAGTAACACACAGTAACACACAGTGACACACAGTGACACACAGTAACACACAGTAACACACAGTGACACACAGTGACACACAGTGACACACAGTGACACACAGTGACACACAGTGACACACAGTAACACACAGTAACACACAGTGACACACAGTGACACACAGTGACACACAGTGACACACAGTGACACACAGTGACACACAGCAACACACAGCAACACACAGTAACACACAGTGACACACGGTGACACACGGTGACACACAGTGACACACAGTGACACACAGTGACATACAGTGACACACAGTGACACACAGTGACACAAAGTAACACACAGTAACACACAGTGACACACAGTGACACACAGTGACACACAGTGACACACAGTGACACACAGTGACACAGTGACACACAGTGACACACAGTGACATACAGTGACACACAGTGACACACAGTGACACACAGTGACACAAAGTGACACAAAGTAACACACAGTAACACACAGTAACATACAGTGACACACAGTGACACACAGTGACACACAGTGACACACAGTGACATACAGTGACATACAGTGACACACAGTGACACACAGTAACACACAGTGACACACAGTGGCATACAGTGACACACAGTGACACACAGTAACACACAGTAACACACAGTAACACACAGTAACACACAGTAACACACAGTAACACACAGTAACACACAGTAACACACAGTGACACACAGTGACACACAGTGACACACAGTGACACACAGTGACACACAGTAACACACAGTAACACACAGTAACACACAGTGACACACAGCAACACACAGCAACACACAGTAACAAACAGTGACACACAGTGACACACAGTGACACACAGTGACACACAGTAACACACAGTAACACACAGTGACACACAGCAACACACAGCAACACACAGTAACGCACAGTGACGCACAGTGACGCACAGTGACACACAGTGACACACAGTGACGCACAGTAACACACAGTGATACACAGTAACCCACAGTGACACACAGTGACACACAGTAACACACAGTAACATACAGTGACACACAGTGACACACAGTGACACACAGTAACACACAGTAACACACAGTGACACACAGTGACACACAGTAACACACAGTAACACACAGTAACACACAGTAACACACAGTGATACACAGTGATACAGTGACACAGTGACATACAGTGACATACAGTGACATACAGTGACATACAGTGACACACAGTGACACACAGTAACACACAGTAACACACAGTAACACACAGTGACACACAGTGACACACAGTGACACACAGTGACACACAGTAACACACAGTAACACACAGTAACACACAGTAACATAGTGACACACAGTGACACACAGTGACACACAGTGACACACAGTAACACACAGTAACACACAGTGATACACAGTGACACACAGTGACACACAGTAACACACAGCAACACACAGTAACACACAGTGATACACAGTGACATACAGTGACACACAGTGACACACGGTGACACACGGTGACACACGGTGACACACAGTAACACACAGTAACACACAGTAACACACAGTAACACACAGTAACACACAGTAACACACAGTAACACACAGTAACACACAGTGACACACAGTGACACACAGTGACACACAGTGACACACAGTAACACACAGTAACACACAGTGATACACAGTGATACAGTGACACACAGTGACATACAGTGACATACAGTGACACACAGTGACACACAGTAACACACAGTAACACACAGTGACACACAGTGACACACAGTAACACACAGTAACACACAGTGATACACAGTGATACAGTGACACACAGTGACATACAGTGACACACAGTGACACACAGTGACACACAGTGACACACAGTGACACACAGTGACACACAGTGACACACAGTAACACACAGTAACACACAGTAACACACAGTAACACACAGTGACACACAGTGACACACAGTAACACACAGTAACACACAGTAACACACAGTGACACACAGCAACACACAGCAACACACATTAATACACAGTGACACAGTGACATACGGTGACACACGGTGACACACGGTGACACACAGTAACACACAGTGACACACAGTGACACACAGTGACACACAGTGACACACAGTGACACACAGTGACACACAGTAACACACAGTAACACACAGTAACACACAGTGACCCACAGTGACACACAGTAACACACAGTAACACACAGTAACATACAGTAACACACAGCAACACACAGTAACACACAGTGACACACAGTGACACACAGTGACACACAGTGACACACAGTGACACACAGTGACACACAGTGACACACAGTGACACACAGTGACACACGGTGACACAGAGTAACACACAGTAACACAGTAACACACAGTGACACACAGTGACACACAGTGACACACGGTGACACACGGTGACACACAGTAGCACCCGGATTACTTCACACTGCAGTCTACACAGCTCCGACGCCACAGACTGGAGGTGACACAGAGCTTAAATTCATTGATCGTTTTCCTTAAACCACAACAGGTCCAACAAAACCACAAACTTCCCCGATTATTGGCGACTTAATAATTTAATAACTTTACTATCTCGTTCCATTCGGAACTTAACTTGTTCGGAACTTAACAACTTGTTCGGAACTTAACTATCTCGTATTATAACTCACTCGTTTGTATTCTGAATGACTGGTAACATGATGCGATGAATGTGTGAAGTCGTAAAAGAGATTGATGGTAGTGATTAGGGTTTCGGGCACACCAATGCTGAGGGGGGGGGGGGGATGGTGGGGTCATACGGCATTCAGGCCGCTGTACAGTGTACACCTCTGTTCGGAGGGCTGCAGTGATTTGAGAGACAAAGGTCAGCAGGGGTTTCGTGGTCCGTACGTCCATCTGGGCACGGTCTGAGGTACGGACAGAGTACTGCAGGTGGACTGGGCGGCGGGCATGACTACCAGAACAGACTGGGGATGAGATAGGTCATGGAGAGGTGACTGCCAGGGTCGACAGGGGTGTGATGATGAGTCAGAGAGAGGTGACTGCCAGGGTCGACAGGGGTGTGATGATGAGTCAGAGAGAGGTGACAGGGGTGTGATGAGTCAGAGAGAGGTGACTGCCAGGGTCGACAGGGGTGTGATGATGAGTCAGAGATAGGTGACAGGGGTGTGATGAGTCAGAGAGAGGTGACTGCCAGGGTCGACAGGGGTGTGATGATGAGTCAGAGAGAGGTGACTGCCAGGGTCGACAGGGGTGTGATGATGAGTCAGAGATAGGTGACAGGGGTGTGATGATGAGTCAGAGAGAGGTGACTGCCAGGGTCGACAGGGGTGTGATGATGAGTCAGAGATAGGTGACAGGGGTGTGATAAGTCAAAGTTGAGGTGACAGGGGTGTGATGATGAGTCAGAGAGAGGTGACAGGGGTGTGATGAGTCAGACAGAGAGAGGTGACTGCCAGGGCCGACAGGGGTGTGATGATGAGTCAGAGAGAGGTGACAGAGGTGTGATGAGTCAGAGTTGAGGTGACAGGGGTGTGATGATGAGTCAGAGAGAGGTGACTGCCAGGGTCGACAGGGGTGTGATGATGAGTCAGAGATAGGTGACAGGGGTGTGATGAGTCAGAGTTGAGGTGACAGGGGTGTGATGATGAGTCAGAGAGAGGTGACAGGGGTGTGATGAGTCAGAGTTGAGGTGACAGGGGTGTGATGATGAGTCAGAGAGAGGTGACTGCCAGGGTCGACAGGGGTGTGATGATGAGTCAGAGATAGGTGACAGGGGTGTGATGAGTCAGAGTTGAGGTGACAGGGGTGTGATGATGAGTCAGAGAGAGGTGACAGGGGTGTGATGAGTCAGAGAGAGGTGACAGGGGTGTGATGATGAGTCAGAGAGAGGTGACAGGGGTGTGATGATGAGTCAGAGAGAGGTGACAGGGGTGTGATGATGAGTCAGAGAGAGGTGACAGGGGTGTGATGAGTCAGAGAGAGGTGACAGGGGTGTGATGATGAGTCAGAGAGAGGTGACAGGGGTGTGATGATGAGTCAGAGAGAGGTGACAGGGGTGTGATGATGAGTCAGAGAGAGGTGACAGGGGTGTGATGAGTCAGAGAGAGGTGACAGGGGTGTGATGATGAGTCAGAGAGAGGTGACAGGGGTGTGATGAGTCAGAGAGAGGTGACTGCCAGGGCCGACAGGGGTGTGATGATGAGTCAGAGAGAGGTGACAGGGGTGTGATGAGTCAGAGAGAGGTGACAGGGGTGTGATGAGTCAGAGAGAGGTGACAGGGGTGTGATGAGTCAGAGAGAGGTGACAGGGGTGTGATGAGTCAGAGAGAGGTGACAGGGGTGTGATGATGAGTCAGAGAGAGGTGACAGGGGTGTGATGAGTCAGAGTTGAGGTGACAGGGGTGTGATGAGTCAGAGAGAGGTGACAGGGGTGTGATGATGAGTCAGAGAGAGGTGACAGGGGTGTGATGAGTCAGAGAGAGGTGACTGCCAGGGCCGACAGGGGTGTGATGATGAGTCAGAGAGAGGTGACAGGGGTGTGATGAGTCAGAGAGAGGTGACTGCCAGGGCCGACAGGGGTGTGATGATGAGTCAGAGAGAGGTGACAGGGGTGTGATGAGTCAGAGAGAGGTGACAGGGGTGTGATGAGTCAGAGAGAGGTGACAGGGGTGTGATGAGTCAGAGAGAGGTGACAGGGGTGTGATGAGTCAGAGAGAGGTGACAGGGGTGAGATGAGTCAGAGAGAGGTGACAGGGGTGTGATGAGTCAGAGTTGAGGTGACAGGGGTGTGATGAGTCAGAGAGAGGTGACAGGGGTGTGATGATGAGTCAGAGAGAGGTGACAGGGGTGTGATGAGTCAGAGAGAGGTGACTGCCAGGGCCGACAGGGGTGTGATGATGAGTCAGAGAGAGGTGACAGGGGTGTGATGAGTCAGAGAGAGGTGACTGCCAGGGCCGACAGGGGTGTGATGATGAGTCAGAGAGAGGTGACAGGGGTGTGATGAGTCAGAGAGAGGTGACAGGGGTGTGATGAGTCAGAGAGAGGTGACAGGGGTGTGATGAGTCAGAGAGAGGTGACAGGGGTGTGATGAGTCAGAGAGAGGTGACAGGGGTGAGATGAGTCAGAGAGAGGTGACAGGGGTGTGACGAGTCAGAGAGAGGTGACTGCCAGGGCCGACAGGGGTGTGATGATGAGTCAGAGAGAGGTGACAGGGGTGTGATGAGTCAGAGAGAGGTGACAGGGGTGTGATGAGTCAGAGAGAGGTGACAGGGGTGCGATGATGAGTCAGAGAGAGGTGACAGGGGTGTGATGATGAGTCAGAGAGAGGTGACAGGGGTGTGATGAGTCAGAGAGAGGTGACAGGGGTGTGATGATGAGTCAGAGAGAGGTGACAGGGGTGTGATGAGTCAGAGAGAGGTGACTGCCAGGGCCGACAGGGGTGTGATGATGAGTCAGAGAGAGGTGACAGGGGTGTGATGATGAGTCAGAGAGAGGTGACAGGGGTGTGATGAGTCAGAGAGAGGTGACTGCCAGGGCCGACAGGGGTGTGATGATGAGTCAGAGAGAGGTGACAGGGGTGTGATGATGAGTCAGAGAGAGGTGACAGGGGTGTGATGAGTCAGAGAGAGG
Organism: Chirona hameri; assembly: GCA_036785665.1. Taxonomy (NCBI): domain Eukaryota; kingdom Metazoa; phylum Arthropoda; class Thecostraca; order Balanomorpha; family Balanidae; genus Chirona; species Chirona hameri. The sequence continues at coordinate 43,527 of JAXIVJ010000703.1, read as the reverse complement.
TGACAGGGGTGCGATGATGAGTCAGAGAGAGGTGACAGGGGTGTGATGATGAGTCAGAGAGAGGTGACAGGGGTGTGATGAGTCAGAGAGAGGTGACAGGGGTGTGATGATGAGTCAGAGAGAGGTGACAGGGGTGTGATGAGTCAGAGAGAGGTGACTGCCAGGGCCGACAGGGGTGTGATGATGAGTCAGAGAGAGGTGACAGGGGTGTGATGATGAGTCAGAGAGAGGTGACTGCCAGGGCCGACAGGGGTGTGATGATGAGTCAGAGAGAGGTGACAGGGGTGTGATGATGAGTCAGAGAGAGGTGACAGGGGTGTGATGAGTCAGAGAGAGGTGTCAGGGGTGTGATGAGTCAGAGAGAGGTGACGGGTGTGATGATGAGTCAGAGAGAGGTGACAGGGGTGTGATGAGTCAGAGAGAGGTGACTGCCAGGGTCGACAGGGGTGTGATGAGTCAGAGAGAGGTGACAGGGGTGTGATGATGAGTCAGAGAGAGGTGCCAGGGGTGTGATGAGTCAGAGAGAGGTGACTGCCAGGGCCGACAGGGGTGTGATGAGTCAGAGAGAGGTGACTGCCAGGGCCGACAGGGGTGTGATGATGAGTCAGAGAGAGGTGACAGGGGTGTGATGAGTCAGAGTTGAGGTGACAGGGGTGTGATGAGTCAGAGAGAGGAGACTGCCAGGGCCGACAGGGGTGTGATGATGAGTCAGAGAGAGGTGACAGGGGTGTGATGAGTCAGAGAGAGGAGACTGCCAGGGCCGACAGGGGTGTGATGATGAGTCAGAGAGAGGTGACAGGGGTGTGATGAGTCAGAGTTGAGGTGACTGCCAGGGCCGACAGGGGTGTGATGATGAGTCAGAGAGAGGTGACAGGGGTGTGATGATGAGTCAGAGAGAGGTGACAGGGGTGTGATGATGAGTCAGAGAGAGGTGACTGCCAGGGCCGACAGGGGTGTGATGATGAGTCAGAGAGAGGTGACAGGGGTGTGATGAGTCAGAGAGAGGTGACAGGGGTGTGATGAGTCAGAGTTGAGGTGACTGCCAGGGCCGACAGGGGTGTGATGATGAGTCAGAGAGAGGTGACAGGGGTGTGATGAGTCAGAGAGAGGTGACTGCCAGGGCCGACAGGGGTGTGATGAGTCAGAGAGAGGTGACTGCCAGGGCCGACAGGGGTGTGATGATGAGTCAGAGAGAGGTGACAGGGGTGTGATGAGTCAGAGTTGAGGTGACAGGGGTGTGATGAGTCAGAGAGAGGAGACTGCCAGGGCCGACAGGGGTGTGATGATGAGTCAGAGAGAGGTGACAGGGGTGTGATGAGTCAGAGTTGAGGTGACTGCCAGGGCCGACAGGGGTGTGATGATGAGTCAGAGAGAGGTGACAGGGGTGTGATGAGTCAGAGAGAGGTGACAGGGGTGTGATGATGAGTCAGAGAGAGGTGACAGGGTGTGATGAGTCAGAGAGAGGTGACAGGGGTGTGATGATGAGTCAGAGAGAGGTGACTGCCAGGGTCGACAGGGGTGTGATGAGTCAGAGAGAGAGAGAGGTGACAGGGGTGTGATGATGAGTCAGAGAGAGGTGACAGGGGTGTGATGATGAGTCAGAGAGAGGTGACAGGGGTGTGATGAGTCAGAGAGAGGTGACAGGGGTGTGATGATGAGTCAGAGAGAGGTGACAGGGGTGTGATGATGAGTCAGAGAGAGGTGACAGGGGTGTGATGAGTCAGAGAGAGGTGACAGGGGTGTGATGATGAGTCAGAGAGAGGTGACTGCCAGGGTCGACAGGGGTGTGATGAGTCAGAGAGAGAGAGAGGTGACAGGGGTGTGATGAGTCAGAGAGAGGTGACAGGGGTGTGATGAGTCAGAGAGAGGTGACAGGGGTGTGATGAGTCAGAGAGAGGTGACAGGGGTGTGATGAGTCAGAGAGAGGTGACAGGGGTGTGATGAGTCAGAGAGAGGTGACAGGGGTGTGATGAGTCAGAGAGAGGTGACAGGGGTGTGATGAGTCAGAGAGAGGTGACAGGGTGTGATGAGTCAGAGAGAGGTGACAGGGGTGTGATGAGTCAGAGAGAGGTGACAGGGGTGTGATGAGTCAGAGAGAGGTGACAGGGGAGTGATGAGTCAGAGAGAGGTGACAGGGGTGTGATGAGTCAGAGAGAGGTGACAGGGGTGTGATGAGTCAGAGAGAGGTGACAGGGGTGTGATGAGTCAGAGAGAGGTGACATGGGTGTGATGAGTCAGAGAGAGGTGACAGGGGTGTGATGAGTCAGAGAGAGGTGACAGGGTGTGATGAGTCAGAGAGGTGACAGGGGTGTGATGAGTCAGAGAGAGGTGACAGGGGTGTGATGAGTCAGAGAGAGGTGACAGGGGTGTGATGAGTCAGAGAGAGGTGACAGGGGTGTGATGATGAGTCAGAGAGAGGTGACAGGGGTGTAATGAGTCAGAGAGAGGTGTCAGGGGTGTGATGATGAGTCAGAGAGAGGTGACAGGGGTGTGATGAGTCAGAGAGAGGTGACAGGGGTGTGATGATGAGTCAGAGAGAGGTGACAGGGGTGTGATGAGTCAGAGAGAGGTGACAGGGGTGTGATGATGAGTCAGAGAGAGGTGACAGGGTGTGATGAGTCAGAGAGAGGTGACAGGGGTGTGATGATGAGTCAGAGAGAGGTGACAGGGGTGTGATGAGTCAGAGAGAGGTGACAGGGGTGTGATGATGAGTCAGAGAGAGGTGACAGGGTGTGATGAGTCAGAGAGAGGTGACAGGGTGTGATGAGTCAGAGAGAGGTGACAGGGGTGTGATGATGAGTCAGAGAGAGGTGACTGCCAGGGTCGACAGGGGTGTGATGATGAGTCAGAGAGAGGTGACAGGGGTGTGATGATGAGTCAGAGAGAGGTGACAGGGGTGTGACGAGTCAGAGAGAGGTGACTGCCAGGGCCGACAGGGTGTGATGATGAGTCAGAGAGAGGTGACAGGGGTGTGATGAGTCAGAGAGAGGTGTCTGCCAGGGCCGACAGGGGTGTGATGATGAGTCAGAGAGAGGTGACAGGGGTGTGATGAGTCAGAGAGAGGTGACTGCCAGGGTCGACAGGGGTGTGATGATGAGTCAGAGAGAGAGAGAGGTGACAGGGGTGTGATGAGTCAGAGAGAGGTGACAGGGGGTGTGATGAGTCAGAGTTGAGGTGACAGGGGTGTGATGAGTCAGAGAGAGGTGACTGCCAGGGCCGACAGGGGTGTGATGGTGAGTCAGAGAGAGGTGACAGGGGTGTGATGAGTCAGAGAGAGGTGACTGCCAGGGCCGACAGGGGTGTGATGATGAGTCAGAGAGAGGTGACAGGGGTGTGATGAGTCAGAGAGAGGTGACTGCCAGGGCCGACAGGGGTGTGATGATGAGTCAGAGAGAGGTGACAGGGGTGTGATGAGTCAGAGAGAGGTGACAGGGGTGTGATGATGAGTCAGAGAGAGGTGACAGGGGTGTGATGAGTCAGAGAGAGGTGACTGCCAGGGCCGACAGGGGTGTGATGATGAGTCAGAGAGAGGTGACAGGGGTGTGATGAGTCAGAGAGAGGTGACAGGGGTGTGATGATGAGTCAGAGAGAGGTGACAGGGGTGTGATGATGAGTCAGAGAGAGGTGACAGGGGTGTGATGATGAGTCAGAGAGAGGTGACAGGGGTGTGATGATGAGTCAGAGAGAGGTGACAGGGGTGTGATGAGTCAGAGAGAGGTGACTGCCAGGGCCGACAGGGGTGTGATGATGAGTCAGAGAGAGGTGACAGGGGTGTGATGAGTCAGAGAGAGGTGACTGCCAGGGCCGACAGGGGTGTGATGATGAGTCAGAGAGAGGTGACAGGGGTGTGATGAGTCAGAGAGAGGTGACAGGGGTGTGATGATGAGTCAGAGAGAGGTGACAGGGGTGTGATGATGAGTCAGAGAGAGGTGACAGGGGTGTGATGATGAGTCAGAGAGAGGTGACAGGGGTGTGATGATGAGTCAGAGAGAGGTGACAGGGGTGTGATGATGAGTCAGAGAGAGGTGACAGGGGTGTGATGAGTCAGAGAGAGGTGACTGCCAGGGCCGACAGGGGTGTGATGATGAGTCAGAGAGAGGTGACAGGGGTGTGATGAGTCAGAGAGAGGTGACAGGGGTGTGATGATGAGTCAGAGAGAGGTGACAGGGGTGTGATGATGAGTCAGAGAGAGGTGACAGGGGTGTGATGATGAGTCAGAGAGAGGTGACAGGGGTGTGATGATGAGTCAGAGAGAGGTGACAGGGGTGTGATGATGAGTCAGAGAGAGGTGACAGGGGTGTGATGAGTCAGAGAGAGGTGACTGCCAGGGCCGACAGGGGTGTGATGATGAGTCAGAGAGAGGTGACAGGGGTGTGATGAGTCAGAGAGAGGTGACTGCCAGGGCCGACAGGGGTGTGATGATGAGTCAGAGAGAGGTGACAGGGGTGTGATGAGTCAGAGAGAGGTGTCAGGGGTGTGATGATGAGTCAGAGAGAGGTGACAGGGGTGTGATGAGTCAGAGAGAGGTGACAGGGGTGTGATGAGTCAGAGAGAGGTGACAGGGGTGTGATGAGTCAGAGAGAGGTGACTGCCGGGCCGATAGACAGGGTTGTGTGATGAGTCGGAGATAAGCGTCCCGTGTCGGCTGACGTGACGTACCTCGCTGGCGCGGCTGGCCGGCCGCGAGTCGAGCGGTGAAGAGAGCCGGGACAGGTCCTCCTGGTCGGTACGGGGTCGCTTCTCACTACCAACAGCTCCCGCCGCCTGAGGGACGGCGACGCGACAGCATCGGTCAAATAGCATACACTTATCAATCCAATACCTAACCAGCACACAACTATTGCATCATGACCTGGGCTGCAGATCAATCATCTCCACCGGCTAAACGTCTATCTCATTCACAAGAACCATACCATAATTCGGTAATTTGTATCAACCACACGTAGGCCATAAATACCATCAATAAATGTGTGAAGGTGGTTTCAACACCGACATCAAATGCTCAGGATATGACGTCCTTCGAGTAGCAAGATGCTGCTTTCAGACTACAGCCCATTCACACCCCCCAAGGCAATAGATCACTCAGATCACTCACCCAGATCACTCACCCCAAGGTGTGATCGACTTCATGCAGATCATCATGTTATTCCTGATTGTCATTGTCATCTCACCCCCAGTGTCGAGTCCGCCTAGGCGTCTCACCTGTTCCGGTCTCCGTTTCCTCTCCCCCTGAGTCTCCGCCTGGCGGGCCCGGTCTGCCAAGGTGGGTGGGGGGGGGGGGGGGGTGGGGGGGGGACAGGTCAGCCACGGCCCGGTCTGCAGAGGGGGGGGGGGGCAGGTCAGTCACGGCCTGGTCTGCCGAGGGGGGGGGGGGGGAACAGATCAGTCACGGCCCGGTCTGCCGAGAGGGCGGGCGGGACAGGTCAGCCACACAGAACACCGGGTCCATTACGAGTAAAACGCTACTCACAACTGCGGTCGGCGAGTCGAGCACAACTCCGGCTGAGGAAGTGCCAGTTTCATAACCTCGCCGCAATAATCCAATGTTAATTGTATGTTAACAAGCCGTCAGACTTACACAACCAATGGTAATGATTCAAGCTTACAGACGCCGCGACTACGACAGAATAACGGCGCTCCGGGCTGACGCAACGCGTCTAATCAGGAATACGGCACGTCGGAGAGAGTTGACCACCCATCCTATCGACACGGCTCCTACTATCGACACCCATCCTATCGACACGGCTCCTACTATCGACACCCATCCTATCGCCACGGCTCCTACTATCGACACCCATCTATCGACACGGCTCCTACTATCGACACCCACCCTATCGACACGGCTCCTACTATCCACACGGCTCCTACTATCGACACCCATCCTATCGACACGGCTCCTACTATCGACACCCATTCCTATCGACACGGCTCCTACTATCGACACCCACCCTATCGACACGGCTCCTACTATCGACACGGCTCCTACTATCGACACCCATCCTATCGACACGGCTCCTACTATCGACACCACATCCTATCGGACACGGCTCCTACTATCGACACCCATCCTATCGACACGGCTCCCTACTATCGACACCCATCCAATCGACACGGCTCCTACTATCGACACCCCATCCTATCGACACGGCTCCTACTATCGACACCCATCCTATCGACACGGCTCCTACTATCGACACCCATCCAATCGACACGGCTCCTACTATCGACACCCATCCTATCGACACGGCTCCTACTATCGACACCCATCCTATCTCGACACGGCTCCTACTATCGACACCCATCCTATCGACACGGCTCCTACTATCGACACCCAATCCTATCGACACGGCTCCTACTATCGACACCCATCCTATCGACACGGCTCCTACTATCGACACCCATCCTATCGACACGGCTCCTACTATCGACACCCATCCTATCGACACGGCTCCTACTATCGACACCCATCCAATCGACACGGCTCCTACTATCGACACCCATCCTATCGACACGGCTTCTACTATCGGACACCCATCCTATCGACACGAGGCTTCTACTATCGACACCCATCCTATCGACACGGCTCTACTATCGACACCCAACCCTATCGACACGGCTCCTACTATCGACAACCCATCCTATCGACACGGCTCCTACTATCAGACACCCATCCTATCGACACGGCTCCTACTATCGTACACCCATCCTATCGACACGGCTCCTACTATCGACACCCATCCTATCGACACGGCTCCTACTATCGACACCCATCCTATCGACACGGCTCCCACTATCGACACCCCCCCACCCCCCTATCGACACGGCTCTACTATCGACACCCATCCTATCGACACGGCTCCTACTATCGACACCCATCCTATCGACACGGCTCCTACTATCGACACCCATCCAATCGACACCGGCTCCTACTATCGACACCCATCCTATCGACACGGCTCCCACTATCGACAACCCATCTTATCGACACGGCTCCTACTATCGACACCCATCCTATCGACACCCATCCTATCGACACGGCTCCTACTATCGACACCCATCCTATCGACACGGCTCCTACTATCGACAACCCATCCTATCGACACGGCTCCTACTATCGACACCCATCCTATCGACACGGCTCCTACTATCGACACGGCTCCTACTATCGACACCCACCCTATCGACACGGCTCCTACTATCGACACCCATCCTATCGACACGGCTCCTACTATCGACACCCACCCTATCGACACGGCTCCTACTATCCACACGGCTCCTACTATCGACACCCATCCTATCGACACGGCTCCTACTATCGACACCCATCCTATCGACACGGCTCCTACTATCGACACCCCCCCTATCGACACGGCTCCTACTATCCACACGGCTCCTACTATCGACACCCATCCTATCGACACGGCTCCTACTATCGACACCCATCCTATCGACACGGCTCCTACTATCGACACCCATCCAATCGACACGGCTCTACTATCGACACCCATCCTATCGACACGGCTCCTACTATCGACACCCATCCTATCGACACGGCTCCTACTATCGACACCCATCCAATCGACACGGCTCCTACTATCGACACCCATCCTATCGACACGGCTCCTACTATCGACACCCATCCTATCGACACGGCTCCTACTATCGACACCCATCCTATCGACACGGCTCCTACTATCGACACCCATCCTATCGACACGGCTCCTACTATCGACACCCATCCTATCGACACGGCTCCTACTATCGACACCCATCCTATCGACACGGCTCCTACTATCGACACCCATCCAATCGACACGGCTCCTACTATCGACACCCATCCTATCGACACGGCTCCTACTATCGACACCCATCTTATCGACACGGCTTCTACTATCGACACCCATCCTATCGACACGGCTCCTACTATCGACACCCAACCCTATCGACACGGCTCCTACTATCGACACCCATCCTATCGACACGGCTCCTACTATCGACACCCATCCTATCGACACGGCTCCTACTATCGACACCCATCCTATCGACACGGCTCCTACTATCGACACCCATCCTATCGACACGGCTCCTACTATCGACACCCATCCTATCGACACGGCTCCCACTATCGACACCCCCCCCACCCCTATCGACACGGCTCCTACTATCGACACCCATCCTATCGACACGGCTCCTACTATCGACACCCATCCTATCGACACGGCTCCTACTATCGACACCCATCCAATCGACACGGCTCCTACTATCGACACCCATCCTATCGACACGGCTCCCACTATCGACACCCATCCTATCGACACGGCTCCTACTATCGACACCCATCCTATCGACACCCATCCTATCGACACGGCTCCTACTATCGACACCCATCCTATCGACACGGCTCCTACTATCGAGACCCATCCTATCGACACGGCTCCTACTATCGACACCCATCCTATCGACACGGCTCCTACTATCGACACCTATCCTATCGACACGGCTCCCACTATCGACACCCATCCTATCG